>JAXIVD010001445.1:2500-52500 GCA_036785275.1 Cancer borealis | reverse complement strand
CTTTAGGCCTTACAGTGTAGTCCTCGTTGATGTAGTTTATCAATACGTGTGTAAAGAATATTATACATTTCCGTGACAGTGCAACAGGTAACACGACCACACGGAACCACAGAATAATTAATTGCACACAGGTGTAACGCATCCATACAGGTGAAGAGAATATTTAATTCCTCACCGTTGTAACTGGTCAGTATAGCCGTGATGAATACCTAGTGTTGTTCAGACTGTTACTGTGAGAATGTAGGGAGTGATTGCCCTTCCCTTAGGTGTGGGTGGAGTGAGGGGAAGTGCGTGGCGGGGATGAGCGCAGTACCCACGCATGAGGGTGTTGCTGGGTGGTGAAGGCGTGCAGAAGGTGAGGGGAAGGGAAGGGAGGTGAAGGGAGGAGCGTGTGGCCAGCAGGTGACATTGATTCTGTACGTCTTGGTAACATTAGTGAAACACAGGCTCACTCTACTCTACCTTGTCCCTGTTAATTGCACTCTCACTCCTCCTCCTCCTCCTCCTCCTCCTCCTCCTCCTCCTCCTCCTCCTCCTCCTCCTCCTCCTCCTCCTCCTCCTCCTCCTCCTCCTCCTTCTCCTCCTCTTCAGTGGACTTAATACTTTTGGACCAACAAAGGGATGGATTGGAATCTTGAATCAACATTATGCATCACATTTATTTTTTTTCTTCTCTCTTTTTTTCTCTCTTTTTTTTCTCTCGCTCTCATGTTTTTTTTCTGTCTTTTTTTCCACTTCAATTCGGGACTTTTCATCCACTCCCTCTACTCCCTGTACTCCCTGTACTCCCTCCACTTACTCCCCTTACCACTCTCACTTCCATCGTTACTTTGCATTTCATTCCCAAAGAGATTCCACTCATTCTTCCTTCCACCCTCTCTCCACTTCCTTCCTTTATTCTGTTTCCTTCTACTCTCAATCCCTCTATCTCCAACTGTGATATTCCTTCCATTTTCACCTTTTACTCTGCTATATTTTCCTTTCCCTTTCTCTTTCTCTTTCTCTGTCTCTCCTGTTTCTTCTCGCTCCTCCGAAAATTCTCTTCAGATCTGCGTTCATTTATGATTTTTTTTTTTCTTTTGTGTTTATAATTTTTGATAGTAAGGTAAAAAAAAAATAAGATCCTTCATTGTTTTCTCAATTTTTTTTTTTTTTTTTGCGTGTGTGAAACAGAAAAAAGCGTAAGTGAAGGAGTAGTGTTTTGTATATATGTTTATGTATATCTGAAGAAAAAAAAATAGTGTGAAGTAGAGTAAAACATACAAATTATAAAAGTTGAAAAATTTTAAGAAAAAAAATAAGGAAAAAAATAGAAAGAACTAATAAGGAAAAGACCATATGAAAAAATAACTGAAAAAAAGAAAAGAAAAGAAGGAATTATAAAAAACAGCGATAATAGATAAAAATACAATCTTCAAATAGAAAAAAAAAGCACATAAACACGAAGAAAAAAACACAGACGAATAGATAAAGTATTTAACAAGATCACAAAGGCAATAAAAATACCTTTACATGTTACTATCGACTGAGGCGATCGAATCCTGGTAACAAGGAGTCCCCCCTCGCCTGGCCTGCACGAGGGTGTGGGTGTGGGTGTGGGTGTGGGTGTGGGTGTGGGTATGGGTGGGGGGGATTGTGGAAGGGGTAGGGGGGGAGGGGTCAGCCATGATAGCGGGGAGGAGTTAAAATAGAGGTAAAATGTGGAATGGGTTATAACACGCCATGCACATTCTCCCTTGATATTAACATGAATCACAATGGTGCGTGATGCGTGCTAAGCTAACCTGACCCCTTGACCTTTCCTGTGCTGCATATTAACATTTTTACGTCTTTGTGTGTGTATGTATGTATGTGTCTGTATGTGCGTTTTAAGTGTGACCTTTGCTGTATGGTTCTAAAGGTGTGTGCTTGAAGGATTGGTGATGGTAGTGGTGGTGGTGGTGGTGGTGGTGGCTATGACATGTCTCCACCTCTTCTTCAAAGGTGAGCGAGAGCTGTCTGT
Source organism: Cancer borealis (assembly GCA_036785275.1). NCBI lineage: Eukaryota > Metazoa > Arthropoda > Malacostraca > Decapoda > Cancridae > Cancer > Cancer borealis. The sequence continues at coordinate 50,498 of JAXIVD010001445.1, read as the reverse complement.
GGCTGCGACCTGTTGGTAGTTGAGGCATCTCCTTCCTTCCAGCAGCAACACAGTAACACTAATGTCTCGTGCTGTTCTAGAATGGTTTAGGTAATGCTTGCTCACTGCCTCTCTAAGTGAAGCTCAACAGTAAAGTCAGGGGACAGGGTGGTGAAATGTGGGTTATATGTCCCTAGAGTTTAATTAGAAACAGTGGCGGTGCAGCAGAAAGGTTGTGTCTGGACGCTACGAGTTGCTTATAAATACGTGTACTGACCCACGTATGTGTGTTTGTGTGTGCATGGGTGTGTGCACATGTGTGTTGTTGTTTTTTGTTTTTTTTGCGTTTGTTTTGAAGTACACACACGGTCCTCTCGCTCCAGTTTATTGGCTTGCTGAGTGGGGCAGGAGTAGCATGTTATGTTACCTAGGGTTCATGCGCATCATACACAATAAAATATATAAGGTATTAGGTGTTGAATACACGAGCGAGGCGGCGGCGGCAGGTCAGTGGCGGGCAGGCGGTGTCCTCCTGCCAGCACCTCCTTCCCTTTACCGCTTAACTTGGCGTCCACCCAGCCACGCCGTCTCATCTTAGCTGTCTTTTATGACACTGTTTGCTATTTTGAACGGTAGGGAAACTTCTGATAGAATCCATTGCTACCCATCAGATACTTTCCCTAGTCACAATCTGCTAGGGCCGCCAGTGGTTGGGTAGCTCCGCTTATATCTGGAGTACACGGAGTTGATCAGACCCAACCTCACCCCACTGCATGTTCACTAGCTCTCTTCGGCGTACAGTGTCGTGAAAGACGAGAAAAACGTGTTGGACAAGAACCTATACGTGGGCGTCACAGTTGTCAGTGTCCCATAGAAACAAAACAATGAACAGCAACACTTTAACTTGCCTTGCACCTCTTGCAACGACCTTCACTTTTTGTTTGGGCCTCTGCCTTACTACACTTTTTTCTTTTGCAGTGATTCATCTTGTCTTAACACACACGTACACATTCGTCACATAATGCTTCACACACACGTCTTAATTAACTCTAAGTAGCGTTACATCAACACCTCGTCCTCGTCCATGTAGATATTGTTGTCCTCTCCACTGACACCACCACTGCCACGCGCGACTAATTTAGCCACAATCTATATTTATCACAATTTTCATCTTTACCTCGCTGTCACCACCACCACCGCCACCACCACCACCACCACCACCACCACCACCACCACCATCACCACCACCACCACCACCACCACCACCACCACCACCACCACCACCACCACCACCACCACCACCACCACCACCACCACCACCACCACCACCACCACCACCACCACCACCACCACTACCACCACCACCACTACCACTACCACCACCATCTCGTCCTTCCCAGGTGATACAACTCACCTGGCGCCTAAACACTGCTACCACCTGATGCTGCTGTCCCCCTAACCCTCCCCTCAGTCTCCTGCCCCCTTCCTAGCTACGTCACGTGCACCTGTTCTTGATTATAATCCGTCAGGTGTTTTCTAGGTAAAGAAAACTACACTATTTTCATGGCCGCTTAAACATGCTTTACCTTCATCCTTAAATCCTAACGAACGAAAGGAAAATTTCTCTTTATTTGAGTGGATATAATTTTTTTCTTTCTTTACCTGTTTCCTGTTTCCTGTTTACGGAGGAATAACTATCGTGGTGTTGAAGGAAGGAGACTCGCAAACAGAGGGAGAAAGTGAAGGTTGGGTGAGCTGGGAGTCGAGGGAAAGAGGGAAAATGTGCTGTGTGAAGTGCCGCCGATCGGAGGCACCTTATGTAAGTGTACCCACAGCACGAAGGGGGGGGGGAGAGAGAGAGAGAGAGAGAGAGAGAGAGAGAGAGAGAGAGAGAGAGAGAGAGAGAGAGAGAGAGAGAGAGAGAGAGAGAGAGAGAGAGAGAGAGAGAGAGAGAGAGAGAGAGAGAGAGAGAGAGAGAGAGAGAGAGAGAGAGAGAGAGAGAGAGAGAATTATGTTTCGATAAAATGTATGTTGTATTCCTCATAAACACACACACACACACACACACACACACACACACACACACACACACACACACACACACACACACACACACACACACACACACACACACACACACACACACACCAATAGATAAATAGATAGATAAACCATCAACCAAGTCAACCCCTGTACCCTCAGATAGCCTCCCTGCGGCCCGTGGTGTCCCCGCGCGGGGTGGAGCCTGAACCGTGCTGGGAAGAGAGTGAGTTCGTGCAGTCGTGCCTTCAAGCCCACAACCTGTACCGTGCCCGCCACTCCTCCCCGCCCCTCACTCTCTCCAACAAGGTGAGTGTATCCTCGTACAGGTGATGGTTTAGTGTTGCACATAAATGATCCATGTGGTTTTAATGAGATAGTTAGTGACAGGAAGCCACACAAGAGCTTTACGTCCTTGAATACCCACACGCGAGGGAGAAGCTTTGGGTAGCATGTAGACAGGTAAACGAATGTACCAGGTATTTGGTGTTGATCAATAGCCAGGTGTGCGACGCAGGTGTATGGTTGTTGCGTCACGCTGCCAGGTATCTAGACGTGGTGGTGCCAGGAGTAGGAGTAGGAGTAGGAGTAGGATAAAGATGTCGTTGTTTCATTAAATGTGTTCTTCACCAGCTGTGTCGGATGGCTCAGGAATGGGTGAACCAGCTGGCACACACTGGCACGCTCAGGCACCGTGGAGACCCCAACCTTGGCGAGAACCTCTTCTGCAGGAACACCGCGCTCATCCTGCGGGGCCGCACCTCCGTCATGCCCGACATCACAGGTCAGTCCCCGGGCAGCACGGCGGGGTGACGGGGCGAGGGGGGGTGGGGGGGCGTCACGCGTGCCAGGTAATGACGCGGTGCTCAGGGTTATTCCTGTTTGAAATTAGTGAGAACCTGATGTGACTCTTGGCATGACGGTGTACAGCGACGAAGACATTTCGTCCACTTTGGCTCAGATTATTCTTTCATCCAAATTTAACTTCTTAATACTTATTTCTTCTGTTGTCTTGATATAGTTGTCCTTCATCTTATTTGATTCACTGTTCTGTTTGATGAGTATTGGAAAAATTACATTATAATTGTATTTCTTATAGACGTTACATTAGTGCGCCTCCCGCCTCCTGCCGCGTCTTGTGTTGCCTCCACATCAACATTACTCGCTGGTAGAGGCACTGCATCAAGCCTTACAAGGCGAACTTGTCGCTAATTGATGAAGTAGTCAAGTTATTGTGTTCATTCTATTATTAAAGGAGATGTGTACTGATGCGTGTATGTCAGATACATTCTGTTCTAAAAGAAAACCGAGGGAATTGTTAATTGAATACAATAGACTTTGTTTGATGGTTTGTTGTGTGTGTAAAGAATCCGTCGTGTATTGTGTTACGGCGACACAAAAGGTGCGCCTCACAGGTGTGTTAGTTACGTGGCTGTGGCCGCCGTACTCACTGACACTCACCAGGTAATGGGTGTGGAACGTGGCGTGGACTGGTATTCATGTACCTGAGAAGAGAGCATTCTCTTCTACGTCCTTTCTCTAAACACTATTAATACTTGGAAACACGGATCCATTCCTCCTTGTAACGGAAATTCAACCTTCATTCCTCTTTGTGCACCTTCTCTAAGCTTCCCTCGAGAAAGGAGCAACAACAATTCTGAGGTGTTGACGACTTATATTTCCCGTGCCATCCTTGCCTCCCTCATGACATCTTCCTACGTTCATCTGGTAAAGTAACTAAGGTTTCGTAACAATAACCCAGCCTTTGTGACCCCCCCTCAGGCCTTCCCAACGCCCATAACCTCGGAAAAATAGCTTAAATGGCCCTTTTTCCAAATCCCGAGAACCTGCAGATCACACTCTCACAATTCATATCGACGCATACTCTTACGGTGATGTGTATGTTTTTGAAGCAGACGAGTGAATAATGATCAGTGAACACGAACACTTGTAGTAATATTTGCATAAGGTGAGAGGTATGCACACATTCCCACCTGTATCCTCCCCACGTCAACTATACCGGGAGGCCATCACAGCCCCTCGTAAACTCATACATACCACAGCTCCTTCATATTTAACATAGCAGAACAGTTTTCGGGACCACCAGAATACCTGTTTCCTGCTGACCACTCCCTGCCCGCCCTTGGACGCCTGCCGTGCCCCTATGCTCCTACACACTCCCGACTCATCCTTCCCACTCGGCTAGACACGATGGTTCCCGCCTCAAACTTTATCACCTCATTATAAAATCAGTAATTGAGTCATAACTTATCAAAAATCTAATTATATTTACTAAACTTTTATATACACATTAATGCAAGGGAACGTAATGCCTCAGAATCGATCCAAAGTAATTTATGCTGTAGATGTGACGATCCTTATTGACGTGTGTACAATGTGTTTCCTCGCCTCGCACCTGAGTCTGAAAAATACCCAACTGATGCACAGTGGCAAAGTTCCATAATTACTGAGGTGAGTGGAGGAGAGGTGTGGTTCGTATTGGAGTCCGTTGAGCGCACGTCACCGCCAGTCTCCACGTGAAAACCTGGAGGAGTCGTCCCCTTTAGTAGAGCCGCCAGGCGGGGCTCGTCGGCTGGCAGGTGGGCCGCGCCTCGCCTCGCCCTCTAGACTCAGAAAAAGTAAGAAGGATGCACGAGTCCTGGAAGGTTCTTATGTGCGTGTGTCTTGAATGCATTTCGTCTGTCAGAAAATGTAAGATGATCCCTAGGGTAACCAGTGCGTGAGGAAGCGCCGGTCTTACACGAGCCTGTAGGGAATGACCTCACACACTCCCTACTACACCGGCGGGAAGGAACAGCAGACGTTTTTACCTTGATTACTCTACCGATGACGCCCACATTACCTGCTGTAGGAATTTGCAAAGTGATAAGTTTATTTCCTATATAAAGAAGTTGTGATGTTATCGGGGAGTGCGAGTGAAGGTGGAGAGAGTAAGGAGTGACTTGGGTGTCATTCTGTAGTCTGGGTTATCACTCTCCGCTGACTGAACCGCCGTAGTCTGGGAATACAGCTCTCCACTGCAACATGCGACTCTATTTCTGATCGTTTCTGGCGGTGTTGGTAGTGCTGCGTAAGGGAGGGTCTCGCTCTCGCTCGCTCCTGCCACACCTTAACCTCCTCCTCCCTCCACTCCACTCTACTCCATTCCCACTCCACTTTCCTTCCTCCACCACCACAACCACAGCCTCCTCCTCCTCTACTCCATTGCCTCACTACGTCAAGACAAGGTTGAGTTTCCACCTGAAATAACACATAAAACAAGACAGCAAGAGGTGAGGTGAAACGGAATACTCAGTCGATTGAAAACAATGATCTCAAGGTCGTTAGTTAAGAGTATCCTTGGAACTCGTCTCATACCTTGGCGAAATTACTTTTTACTCTTTTTTATATTCTCGTGTGTAATACATACACAGTAGAATGCATAGTTGTTAAGGAAATACTATGTGTGAGAGAGAGAGAGAGAGAGAGAGAGAGAGAGAGAGAGAGAGAGAGAGAGAGAGAGAGAGAGAGAGAGAGAGAGAGAGAGAGAGAGAGAGAGAGAGAGAGAGAGAGAAGAGTCATTACACATTATTTTTCATTACAGGCGAGGAAGTGGCAGCCTATTGGTACAGCAGCGTCCGCCAATACAGGTTCAATAGGCCGTCCAACAAACTACAGGCCAGCCAGGGTGAGAAAAGTACTACATAGCTCCATCACCCTCCCTTACCCTCACCCTCCCTCCCACCCTCTCACCCTCACTCACTCCCTCACCCTCATTTCCTTGCTTGACTTCCTGCCTTACACCTCATTTTCTATATCAATGCAAAGAGTTTATTTTCATTCGATTCCTACGAGAGTTTCCAGCACCAGTCATACCTTCGACTTCCTTCATTTATCAATTCATTGACTTTATTCGTATTTTGAGGGGGATGGTGAATATGTTTGAGTGTGCAATATAGTGCGAATATAGTGTGCATTTTCTTTCATATTTATTTGATATCATGAATGCTGTTTATTTTGTTATAATTCCTACTCCTCCCTTGTGTGTGTGTGTGTGTGTGTGTGTGTGTGTGTGTGTGTGTGTGTGTGTGTGTGTGTGTGTGTGTGTGTGTGTGTGTGTGTGTGTGTGTGTGTGTGTGTGTGTGTGTGTGTGTGTGTGTGTCTGTGTGTGTGTGTGTGTGTGTGATATCTAGTTTAGAAACTTTTCATGCAAATATTGTCGCTGTTTTGCCACATATAACCTTAACTTTGACCAGTGTTGCCAGCTCCCCATTGCTCACCAAGGTACTCCCGCGCAGGCCCGTTCACGCAGATGGTATGGCAGGGCAGCCGCGAGTTCGGGGTCGGTAAGGCGAGGAGCAGGTCGGGCAAGATCATAGTCGTGGCGCATTACTCCCCGGCAGGTGTGTATGTGTGTGTATTCGTGTCACATAATAAATCACATGTAATAAAAGGAGTTATATAATATTACAACACCATCCTATATCCTCAGGTAACGTAGAAAGTTACTTCAAAGAAAATGTACATCCACTCAACACCCGCGCTATGGCCGCTGAGATCCTTGGTCAGACTCCCTCTGCGATGGCGCTGGAAGGGGTAGACGGGCGGACGGTGGAGCGGGTGATGCGTGTACTGGCAGCCCAACCACCTCGCCTCACGGGCCGCAACGCTACCAAGGTCATCGCCGCCCATCTCCTTGGTGAGCGGCGGAGTTTATCATTGGGAAGCTTCAGGGCAAACCACTCCATTCATCCCACCGGTTACTGCGAGACCTGATGCTGCTGCTGTCTCTTGTGTCTGTTGTGTTTTTTGTTGATTGGACAGCTGTGATTTTTATCTGTGTATAGGCTTTATCTGATGTCCTTTCCTTTGATGAGATTAATGGGATGTAAATATCATTAGGCTTTGCATTGTGTTTGATTGTGTTTGATTGATTGTTTTTTGTTATTTCCGTTTGTTTATCTGATATACGTGTATTTTCCCTCCGCAGGACACACAGCCTCCTTGGTGAACACCCCTGACGAGGAGCTGCGTGTAGTCATTAACAGGCCTGAAAGTCGCAAGCGGAGAGGGTTTAAGAGAAGGTCTTCTGAAGGAGGACGAACGGCCTCTGATGCTTCTTCCTCCAATGTCCTTAGTGGTCTTCCTGAACTCTCGTGTTGCCCAACGAGGTTCAGGCTCAGAGCACGGGCGTCCGTGTCCCCAGCAGACGTTCAGTCGAGTGTGATACATGAGCACCATGAAGGAAGTGATCGTGAGGGTGAAGTGGCGAGCCCTTCCAGAAACTGGCTTCAGCCCCACAGTGCGGGAGACTCAAAGGGCGGAGCTGAGGAGGGGCCGACGGAGGTGATAGAACTACAAAGGGGAGACTTAGGCACACCTTCGTCGGATGTTGAGGTGATTAGTTCCTTAAGCTTCAGTGGCAGTCCCAAATACTCCTCGTCTAGATCTAAGAGACCTCGTTTAAAGAAAGCTGGGCTGCAGGACCCTAACAATTCAGACTCGAGTCCGGACCTTGAGGTCATCAGACGCGAGTCCTTTGATTCTGTGGATTCCCAGTCACACCCTGAGCCCAGTCCTGGGGTGCAGCGGCAGGACACAGGTGTGAGGGACAACATGGAGTCGTTACGTGATGGTTTGGCAGAACCCGGCATAGACAAACACAAAGTTGGCCTCAAACTTCCCTTCGAGATAAAGAAAACGGAGTATGGACGCCTGAACTACTACGCACTTAGTCCAATGCGGTATTGAGTGCATGGTCTGCCGCCGGCCTCACCATCACTCACAAAGAACATGAACCTTGTTAACAGAGGTACACGTAGCTATCATGATTTATCGAATCGATATAATTTAATTAACTTCTTTCGAAGCATACTTCACTTGATTACATGGGAATGAGCGACGTCAAAATGGTGATTGAATCAAATTTCCAGGTGAAAATAATTTTCATGAAAGTGATGTTGGCGGTGGGTGTTGATGTGATAATTTCCAGAGTGTTGCTGTTGTTGTTAGTTGAGAAAGTTGTTATTACGTGCCTGAAATGTGCCAAGCTAGAGCCTTTCTTCGTGGTCTCGGGAGGCAAGGTTTTGTGGCAAGCATCCATCGTGTCTTTTCTGTTATTTACCTTCCATTTCCTTACAGTATTTGTCCTCACGTGTATAAATACATCCCATTCTAAGTTATCTCAACTCACTCAAGTCATATGAACGATGTTTGCCACGAAAGACAAAACTTGCCAAGCACGCTTCTCTATGCAATACAAATTATTCCTGTATGAAGCTGATCAACATTTTATAACTGCCTTTTCGATCTCCAAATGTTAGTTTTATTGGACTGAATCACGTGTTCACATATGTACTTACCCACGTGACTCACATACTTATTGGTTCATAAAAACCTCAAATGAAGTCTTGGTGATAATATTTATACCTTAAGGCTATGGAAAGGATGTCATTCATATCGTATACCTCCATTAACTTTTTTTTTATGATTTATCTGTATATCAGTTATTACAGAAATCGGTGAAGGCAGTTGACAGCTTTTTGTTTGTCAGTGCGAACGGAGATGTGATGTGAGCAAGATGTATGTATATGTACAGATACATTTAAGTGCCTTGCAAGTTAAATGTATCTGAGGAATTAAATTAATATTGTTGTTACTGTTAATCTTGTTATTCAGTGTAAGATAGATAATCATTTAACTTTTTTCCAGTATTAAAAGTACATAGGTTGCCTTAAACACGGAACGCGACCCTAATCACATCGTGGAAACCAACACAAGTATTGTATCGTGTCACGTGATGGTGAATTGTATGTTTCAGTGAGAGAATGACCGATACAGTTGCGACAGTTACAAAACATTTATTTATTGAGTATGTATACATTATTTTGACTAGCGACTGAGGCTGTGTACGTTCATATCAAAATGTATATATGTTACCTTAAGCTTTATTTCAAACAGTTTTTGTATTTTCGTTTTTTTATTTCTTTTTCTTTTTTTATAACGTGTGAATGAGTGTCATGTAACCTGAGTGTAAGGCGATGTAGCTGCTGACTGGGACAAAGACGCATTTTTTCGTATAAAAGTTTGGGTGGAAAAGTTAATTTGAAATACATTAATTATCTTTTGGTGAAATAAGTATGAAAAGGGCGGGTAAGACGTGAATATGCGTGACTTTTATTACTATACTACATTACAGCTTATTTACTGAGTGAGAATAAGTCATAAACATACGTATAACTGATCAAAATATAATACTCTGAATCAAAATGTTTGTAATCCTCATTTTTTCCTGCTTATAAAGTTAAAGAAGATTTATAAAAGTCAAAAGATGCATGTGTACGTAAATCACTGATACGACAAAGTGATAGTGAGTTTATAAACAAAAATCTAGTTATTCATCAAAGCAGGACGTGTGATTGTTGTATTGGAATATAATGAAGTGTTTTATCAGTTCTAATATAATATCACATGTGCTAATTTTTCATCCAGTACGTAAGAGTTGAATGTATGAAGTCTGGGGTATTCTTCTCTTTGAAGTTACTGCTCCCTTGTGATGCATTTTGTATTCAAGTCACATCAGTTACATTGAGAGTTCGCTTGGTCTCGTAAATGCCTTCAAATACGCCGCGGTGTTCACATTGGAGCGTTGATGGTTCGGGTGTTGCGTTGAACTGCAATACTTGGTTTTGTAAGCAAAGCAACACAACACCATTCTGTATTCTTCGGCGCCTTTGCATGATTACTACCAAGGAATAAGAAAAATTACCAAACTTTCCTCATAGCTATGGAAAATTACAGCCTACAGTCATAATATAAGCCTTTTTGTTTTTCCAAGTTTTCTTGGTCGTGAAACAGCTTCACGCGTTCATGAGTCCGAATCATGTGACACGAAGCACGCCATCAGCGGCAGTGTTGGTGGAACGTTCCTAGTGTGTGGTGTGTAGTGCACAGGCTGCCTCGGTGCACATGGTAATACACTTCAACGGGAACCATGATTGGAAGGACCTTCCTTTCACCGTGTTGTAGGTAAGATCATAAGCGTGTTTCATGTTGTGTGTTGAACAAACTGTGCCTCAAACATTCAGTCAGTGTTGTGTTGTGATTACCTCCCTAGAGCAGAGGTTCAACACGATTCCAAAGAGTAACACATACATCGAAATTCAAAATTAAGAAAACAGTATTTGCCAAAACCTTTCCAAGCTGCTCTCAAAAAAAAACAAAGTTGAATCAATCTTGTGTTCGTTCCCTTGTGTTAGGCAAGACATCCAAGAATGCAAGTACAGTACAGTACATGGGCTGGTATGTAGTGATGTCATGATTCTTTATTATTTGTAGTGTACCTCGATCTATGGATGTACAATTCATGGAAATACAAACACCAACCACTAAATTTATTTGCTCCAGTCTCTCAGGGTTGTGCAGTGTCATATGTAGAATAATATAATTTTGTTAGGCTATGGCAGTACTGCTGTGACCTCATTTATATGGATGTGAAGTGAAGTAGCATATCGCTCATGACATTAAATACAGACATTAGTATAGGAGTGGCTGATATTTTTCAAATGGAGAACACCAAGCATTTTGACATCATTATATTATATAGTATATCTGATTTTGATTAACCATGTTTAATTAATTCCAGTTGGCTCCATTCTATCATTGTTACAAAACTACTTAGCATGAATAGTTGTAAATAATTTATAGTTGATTTTGTAATATTATTCAATCTGAGCCACTTTCAATAATCACAGAATTAACAATGTAGTTATTTTTCTTTTTACAATGAAACACTTATTTAATTTTTTTTGCAGGCAGTCATTCCACTGTTGGTTGAAGAATGTCATCCGTATTATATTTTATAAAATTGACCTATATGCAAATGTATAGTAATTTTGATATTTAGGGCACATTATTTCCTCCCAATGTTTGGCAGCACCTGTGATTCAGTCTGTCTGGTGTTGATGTGGTGGTGGTGACAGGTGGTGGTGGTGGTGACAGGTGGTGGTGATAGTGGTGGTGAGGAGGAGGTTCAGGCTTACCTCATCAAGAAAAGACAATTTCATACAAATTTCCAAAACTGTTACTCTATAAAAATTAAGCAAACATTGTTCTTGTTCATATTTGTTTATACATTTCCTAGTTTGAAATGTTTCTTATCAATAAAACAAACAATTCATGGTGTGTGGGGATTGCCTTATAATGGCTAAGAATAAACACTTAATATGTCAAACTACAACTTGAAACACAGGGTTTATGGGTCCAAAGTATATTGGAAAGAACAGAAAACAATATATTGCAACAGTTAGTGCCTGATTTTAACGATGGAATAATGGAGAGAGAGAGAGAGAGAGAGAGAGAGAGAGAGAGAGAGAGAGAGAGAGAGAGAGAGAGAGAGAGAGAGAGAGAGAGAGAGAGAGATAGAGAGAGAGAGAGAGAGAATACTAAATAAAACACATAAATATTTGTTCATATCAGATTTAGACCTAAGAATGTCTTTTGAAAGGTTCAGAATCATATCATTCCTGCAGTTTTCAGTTCGCTTAATACTGTTTGGATTTCAATCTTTCAAAAGTCTTGTGCATGTATCTTATAACTTAAATTTTGATGAGTGAAAGAACGAATAGCAGCGACAAGCTAGAGGTGACAGCACACAAAGATGGTGGTGGTAGTGGTGGTGGTAGTAAGAGGAAGAGAAGAAGCAGGAAAAAGAGGGGAAGCAGGAGGAAGTGGGGTGTTTTTTCAGTAATAGAGTGGAAGGTTGCAGAAGGGAGATTAAAGGACTAAAAATTAATGTATGGTGGCGAACTTAATCTCATGGATACAAACCTCAATAATGGCTTTAGTGAGGATACATTTTCTTTTTATGTCCTTAACCTGTGGCGTTGGTAGGCTTAATGGAGAGGCCTTAGATGGTCGGCCTCCATCCATGAGTAGCGCAGGTTAGATTTTTTAAGTGACGCCTCGTTTCTTATTGAGAGGCTCATGCTGCCCCCATGCGATAAGAATGATGAAAATTCATCTGAAAAGTTGCAGAAACATCCTCTATTTACACCAAACTAGTCAATGATAGGTACATGATTGTCACTTTGTATTGGTATTAGGCAGTGTTGGTAAATCAAGATTTACATACAATGCCAAGTTCCATGTCCTGACTTGAAGGCTGTATGGAGAGTCTCTGATTCATGAAAACAAAGCAGGAGCACATCTGTGTTATCTCCAAGTTACTTTCCTTCTCTATGCTTCCACAAGTGTATCATGTATTGGATTGGAGACTTAAAACACAAGCCAAAGGTGTTCTTCACTACTTTGTACAGACTACAAACATTAGTTGACAAATAAATTCATCAAAAATTCACATTACTTGATGCTTTCTTAAATAATTTTCTTATTTGGAACATTATCTAAATTTATGCAAAAAGCTTCATTATAAAATACAGTAGAACCTCGTGTTACAAGTTTAATTCGTTCCATGAGAGAGTTCATATAGCAATTTACTAGTTTTACAAATCAATTTTTCCTATTGAAATTCATTGAAATATAATTAAGCCATTCCAGAACCAAAAAACTACCCAGAAATTTTTTTTATAGGTTTTTAAAACAGGCTTGCTAAGTCCACTATACGCAGTCTTCTCTCATGTTTTTAATGATTACCTTCTTCAACTCTATCATAATAAGCTTTTTCTTCTTATTGGCTTTATCCTTTTCACTAATTTTCTTTGGACTTATGGCTAACAGAATTAATTAGCACAAAAGAACGCCAAAAAAAGTCACGAAACAGAGAAAAATCACTTGGAACAAAATAATTGCAATGTTGCCTCACTGAGATGACCACTTGAACTGTGAGAGTGAAGGTTGTTACTGTTGGGGGAACACGTGTGAGCTCAGCACCCACTAGTATGAAGGTTGCTTGTACTGCAGATTTCCACTCATGTTTCAAGACAAAAATACTCACAAGCCGCAGCTCATAAAGCAAATTACTCATACAATGGTGCACTTGTACTGTGAGGTTCCACTGTAGAGTCAATCATGTACCAGGGATCCTTAGATATAAAAAAAGAATTGTTTCATGAGCCACAATCATTGAATATTGTCACGTCACTGCTTCGTAAAGGCAGCTTTCTCAATGGAAACATTATGTGCATAGCCATGTTTTATTTTACTCAGGATGATTTACATAACATTGGGTAGAAACAAAAGTTATAACATATCTACAGATACTATGATGTTCCACTCACATAGTCATCAATGTTTAATGCCTACCAACCCACATTCACTGTGTTGAGTATAAATGCAACTAAACAAAACATTACAATGGTTTTCAATTGAAATAAAATCTTTGATAAAAAAAAGTTGATTCTGTCAACTTTATGGATATACTTGTGGCAAATACATGTGAACAATTTTACCAATTAAGATTTTTTGAAATATAACTTTTTAATTAAATCAGTTTTCACCTCGTTTAAAAAAGGATTCCTGCGTTTGCAAATTTGCAGCAGTTTTTAATATGCATAACAAAAGGAAATTCTGCACACTTTTATAAAAAGTGTAAATGCAAAATGAAAGCAAAAAAACATAGCTGATTACAACTTAGTTATGGATTACATAGTTTGGAATTACTTCTTAAAATATATACTTTGAATAAATTACAAAAGCCAGCAAGTAAATATCAAAGCTATATTATTTTAACCACATGAACATTCACACAAAACTTATATAAGTATAAAGCATCAGAGCAAGACCATAAAGTAGAACTAAAAGTGTGACTTGACTTGAAATGAGTGTACTTAAGGGTACTTATGGGTATAACAGGTTGACTTAAGTGGAAACAAGAGGATTACAAATACTTTTAAGAATCTGTCCTACATAAGAGAACAAAACATCACCTCATCTTTCCTAAGCTGCAAACTCACACCAACTCAGTCATTCACGCCTTGTACAGTTCACTATATCTTACTGTGGAATCTAGTTTAAATCTTTTTTTATGAATAAAGTCTTTCTCATAATTAATTCAATTTATTTCTCGTTCACCACGGTCCTCCTACACAAGACGATAACACATTGAAAATATATGACGTTCTGCAGCTTGAAATAAAGGCGTAACAAACATGAATGAAGAGTAACATGAATGGCCTACAAACTATATGCCTCAAGAAACCAGATTAATGATCGGCTCAATTTATTAATTTAGCTTACAAGATATTTCACTGTCATGCCGGGACAGTGAACGTCAACCAAACTCCACTTGGACCTTGGTGATCACTATGGTCTGATTGGTGAGGCATTAGTATGTTGAGTACATTATCAAGGGTTCAATACCTTGGATGCTGCCTTCTCATGGCTACTTACTCCTTTAAATAAATTTCTCGTGTTTCAAACCACAAGGCAGCGAAGGGATTTCCAAATTAAAGTTTTATCGATAATACATAACTTAAGCATCTCATTCCTTTTGCATTGGGTTCCTGCATTGTTTCATCTCCAGTGCAATCCCACACATGTAGGAAATGACCCGCTGTATAAGTAGCAAAACTAATAATAGTAATAATAATAATATATCTATTTATATATCTGGCTTATATCTCCCTTAAAAGTAAGTAGCCAAGACAAGGTGATTAAGGTTCGGGGAGACCTTACTCTGCCCTTCCCTCTGTGTCTTGTTCTTTTGTAGGAGAGAATACAGAGGAGAGGCTTCCCAGACCCCTCGCTTCCGTCCCTTCTGGTAGCCTCTTACAACCCGCAAGGAACACGGTGATAGTAGTCTTGCAGCCCCCACCACAGGGCTCAATAATAATTAATAAATAAATAAGATTAAATACAAAAAGAAGAGGTAATAATTAAGCATATAGCTGTAGCTGTCTTTGCATGATCCTCCCTTGCCTCAGTGAGCAGCTCTTTGTATTGCTTCTATAAAGAAAAATAAATAAATAAATAAATAAATAAAGAATAAATAAATATAAAAATAGGCATGAGATATACAACCGTAATTTCTAAACATACAATTAATGCATCCCAATATTTTGTTCAATTGACTGCATTTTTGTTACCTACAATATCTGTTTTTTAATAGGTCTCACCTGAAGGAAATAGACAAGTGATACGCAGGGTTTAAAACTATTACCTCGTGTTAGTTCAAGGAGAGTGTATGGAAGTGTTTAAGAGACAGAGGAAGTATTAGGACTTAAAGATACAAGGATGAGGTGTACAGACAATAGCATAGCCACTCCTTTGCAGCTGTGAGGAAAACAAGTAAAAGAAGGAAGATTATCAATGCAATACCTCATTCCTTACATTGATAGGCTCTTACAAATCTGTGTAACAAGAAAATTAATTCCTCTAATTCTATCAAATGCTTACATGTTTACACTAATACAAAAAATATAAACATCTTCAATGCAGTCACTTTATGCAACACTGATCATAAAATATTATTTGTGCTGATTATTTGCAAAACTTCGTCAAACAATAGTAAAAATTCCTTTCCATATAAAAGTTTTGCATTACACCACAAGACCAACACTGCATAATTCACATCACATTATTTCACAAAACAATATATTATAATCTACTCAAGAAACTGGTCTCGGTTAATTATGCAAAAACATTCATTAATTAACATCTACACACGTTATCCCTGACTAAATACTTCTTACAAAACTTCCTACATTCAATTATATATATATATATATATACAATTATTCCTTCTATTCATAATTCACCATTTAACTTCCTTCTTGTATTCCTCACTCACAGAAAACCTCTTCACTGATTCATAACCAAGAATAATGGTGAAGGAGAAGATGACTGACTGGAAGAGCCGCGGTGAAAGGCCCTTGGAGAAAATTCCAAACTGCTCCTCTGCCCAAAGGTTTCTAAATGTCACACCAAAATTTCCTGCCCTCTGCACCTGTAGGAAAACAAGGTACATTTGAGTTTATTAGACACAAAATTATCATATAAATCATCTCCCATCTCCCATATAATAAGACTACTTTTAATGTTCTTCTTTATCCCGTTACTAACCTGTAAGCGAGCCCGCACAGTGTCCAGGGGATTAGTGAGCAATACTGTTG
Organism: Cancer borealis; assembly: GCA_036785275.1. Lineage (NCBI taxonomy): Eukaryota > Metazoa > Arthropoda > Malacostraca > Decapoda > Cancridae > Cancer > Cancer borealis. The sequence goes on along the minus strand of JAXIVD010001445.1, from coordinate 34,410 downwards.
TAACTCCTCCCAGTGGAGCCGCTATACACTGTAGAAGCAGGGTTGAGGTGCCTTCAGGGGAGAACCGAGCCAGTTGTTCTGAAAATAAAGTCAAAGTAGGATAACAAACATTGAATGCTTCTATATACAATTACTCAAGTTTCCAGTTGACATATAGAAGTGACTTACCTTGATAGAAGTGATAAAATGACCACCACAGTGCTGAGTTTGGCACATAAGCACATATAGAGGCTAGATAACCTCTGTAAAAGCCTTTAATACCATCCATCTTGTGCACACTCTGTACAATGTCAAATGCAATCTGAAATAATCAATAACATTAATTTAGAGAAGGGAAAGGCATGCATCGGTAATGTGGGAAACAAGTATATGAAACCTAAACAATATTGACATAGGTAGTCGTTGGTACTACTACGTACCTGTGGTTTCTTGCGGCCTTGGTAGTCAATATTAAGAGGGTTGACCACCACCCTTGACCTTCCCTGACCTTCCACCTGTCCCAGCACCATCATGTGTTGGGAGATGACATCAAAGGGAACTATGATGGTCTGCCCCACCAAGGAGGCACACGCACCCCCGGCCAGGGCACTAACACGAGAGTCCTTCACCCCACGCTGCTGCAGGAAGTGGCGGACATTCTCGTAGGTTGTGATGTAGCATATCCCTGACACCAGCTGGAAGGCACTCATCCAAAACCCTTTGTATAAACCTCCAGCACCTGGGGAAAAAAAATATATTGAGGTGAAACAAAGGAGAATAATAATAATAATAATAATAATAAGTTGAATGATAAGTTAAATGTTTCTGAGGACGTATTTTAACCGCCAGGTTTTTCCTTATAGATACTTTATGTTATGACATGCAGGAAATACAACAAGAAATTCTGAATCTCCATATGTTGAGGATTTATTTCATGTATAGCCACAAAAAAATTAATTAATCTTTGAAGAAATATGAATGATGTGAAGAATCTTCCATACCTTCATGTTTCAATATCTTCTGGAATGCATCGAAGGTTCCTTTGTAAACTTCAGAGTGTTTCTGGATCTGTATACGAGTCTTTATAAGAGTGAACGGGTACAGCATACACCTCACCGAGAACGAACTCAGCATAGACAAAGGGAAGAATTTCTGTTTGTTCATCATGTCCCACTCGATGGTGCGGATGTAAGCACCGTTGCCGTCCATGTTAGGCACTCCAAGGGACTCCATGCTTCTTGGTGTGGTAACATGCAGGTACGGTCACACTTGGAACCGTTACACTTGGAACTGTCACACTTGGAACCGTTACTTGAACTAACCTAACTTCTTAAACTTTACAATAACTTTAGACTTTATAACATATATACAACTTTTGATGTAGTATATTTACAGAAATATAAATTTAAATTACTGAGTTATTTTCAGCATTTTAGCAAGGAACTATTTTTTACTTGTACTACAAAAATTATAAAACTAAAATATCTTTCATATATCATAACACTTGGTGCCATGAAAAGACTAGTTGAGGAATATTATTTTACAACAATTAAAATAAACTATATGCACGTGTTCTGGTTAACTGACGTGTTCATTTCTTTTGATCTTTTTCACGAACACACACACACTTTTTCTATGACAATCCATTCATTAATTTGTTGTCTTCTTTTCGTCACCATTGCTTCCAGTAGTGGCCGTCCGGTAAGCACTGAAAAATAATAATAAAGTTACATTCAATACAAATACAGGATATACACGCTCAAAATTAATACAATACTCAGATTTACGAGTTTCCTGAAGATGAATGCCTTTACACATATAGTACATTTAGAACATGTCAAGAAAATATAGTTACAGCAGCGTTGTAACCTAACTGTATTCTTGTATGCAACACAACTGTTTATGGCTGAGTAATGATACAACTGACATGATTAATTCTACATTGGAGTTGCAAGAGGAAGTTACGAGACACATAACTAAATAAGTATGTTAGTCGTAAGAGGAAGTAGAGGCGTACAAATTCAAAGCTCAGTGATCATCCTTATTATCAAAATATTAAGATTACCGAATAATCATGAAATAGTTTATATACATTTTAACGTAAATTAGTTTCAACCTTAATTACATAACCAGTGTAAGTTATATATGCGAGTATTTCTGAAAGTAATAAATTCATCCAAAATGATGGAATAAATTAGGGACAAGGAATCAAGATGTCACAGCACCGAACACAATATAAAAATTATTATAAAAAAACATCATTACTACTAGCCAGTCAGATATCTTGGTTTGAATTCACCTAACCTTTAAGAAAAAATAATTAATTTCCTTCATACAAGGAGTCACAACCTTAGTACCAATTACCAGGAAACATACTTACAACTATATTATATTTTTTTAAATGAATTCATCACATTTATCAAAGGCATAAAAGTTATATAATAAATAACTGAAATAGGAAAGTATTAAGTCACTTTCCTTTTCGACTCTGACCTTCACCGCCTAAATAAGAGTGTTTTAAGAAGCAGGTGTTTAGTACCGATGTGTGTTTCTCCTCACACACTTAAAACATGAATGAACACTTATTTATATAACACATCTGACCACTACTTTGACCTGACCTGACCTGACCTTGGCTGGGGGGCAGAGGACACGAACTTCAACCACCACCACCAGGCAGACACACACACACACCTCCCTATTTTTACAACTACATATAATTAAGTAATGAATAATAGCTACAATCTTTCTACTATATAATGTGAATATGTTGCCAGGATGACTAATAAATACCTACACACACACGTAAACACACATATACACATACCTTCCTTCCCTAAACACAGCAGACGAAACCTTGCTAGTGATGCAATATTAAAGTATGTCCTTCTAATCACTTTTATCACTAGGCCTTTGTAAACCTTTTAAATCTCATTACAACTAAAATAAATTATGTTATAAGATGTACGTATAAATGGATAGACTTTTTATATATAGTTTAATTAAGTACAGTTACTAGTGTACAAATATATGTCACTGTTGCTGTATCACCTGTTGAGGCGTGTATTAATAGACTAGGATGTGTAGTTTGTGTAGTTAGACGGTACACTTTCCATTGAAGGTAAACTGAAGGTAAAACTGTTATTATGATGTAACAATCAGCTGATCCATCCAACGCCGATGATAACTGTATTATGATGAAACATTGATATTTTACTCTACAGATCATTGCCTAGGTGATATTTAGATTTATTACTATTATCTGTATATTAATTTTCCATAGAGATTCTAGATTGCTTTAATAATGATGTGATAAGAAGGGAAACGGGATAAGAGGAACCTACCCAAGATCAAAGCCTTTGAAGTGGGCTGTTTGTCTCTTTCTGTATTTTAACTTCATGCGATGTTCTAATCATATATTTTATTATTTACATTCTTATTATGATTACTTACTATGTCGCTTAACTATTTTTTAAGTAAATACAGTGTTTTAATCAGGTTTCTCTTTTCACTCGACAATCGACAATCAAACCAACTTCCCTTAATACTATGCTTGGATCATATATTTTTACCTATCCATATCTATTATATTTATATACATACTATTTATTGTATTCAAACAGATATAGTGTGTTAATTAGGTTATATTAATGTCGACAAGTTGTACAGAGCGGTGGCGGCCATGCGGTGTTGAGGGCCACGTGTGTTTTGTTTACTGTGTGTGAATGTGTCGCCGCTGAAATGCTGGTTTTATTCGAAACAGCGGCGGGTTTTGCCGTATTCAAGGTAATATATGTACTCCTTAGTCTCTATAGAAGATTATGCTATGTTTATAAGGTCTCTAATATTGTTTTATACGTAAATTAAGGTGTAATAAGGCAATGTTGTATCTTGGAATTTGCGTCTGGTCGGATTTTATTTTTTTGGGTATATAGATGATTTTTAAGGTTGATATTTGTACTTGTAAAATATACAGCTATTGTCTGATGTGTATACAATTATTTAATGACTATTTGATTACAAGAAAGTATAAATTATGTGTTTCTGAAAAGCCTTGGATAATTTTATTTGCTTACCCTAATGATAGTAAAGAGGCAAGAGAGTCAAAGATCATAAGGGGTGTTAGTGCCAGTGCCTCTGATCAATTTTGTTTCAGTCTCAAACTGGTCATATTTGTGGAACTTTTTACTACATTTTCAGTGACACTTCCATTTGTCTACAATTCTTGAACTGAATAACTTGTTACTCTTGGTGGTGTTGTGGCGCAGATTTAATACTTTCATGTTATGTCTTCTTGTCTCCAGATGCTGGTGTATAGGCGATAACTTTAGGAAATTCTATTCATTTCCTTATCTAGTATACTAATGAAGTTAATATTAATAAAAATAATAAAGTTAACTTTCTCCTTCTACAGTTACTGGATGAAAAGAAATTGCAAAAAGTGGATGATTTATTTGAGGACTTCACATCCACAGAGAAAGCAAGTAAAGTGTAAGTATTTATTATCATTTATATGTGGAGGGAAAATTATTCTTATGGCAGTGCTTACAGGTATGGCAGCCGTATGAATAGGGGATGACAACGGGGTACAGCTGCTGTATCTGTAAGCATTTATAGGCACAGCTTACAAGTACAGCAGCCGTATCCTCATAGTGCTTGTTTATAGACAAGGCACGTGCCTAACTTTTGGGTAATAAAATATAAAAAGCTTATATAACCAAATCAAACCTAACAACCTAATCTAACCATAACCTAACAATCTCCGCTACCCTTGTAAATTGTTAAACAGAAATTCTCGGCATTACTGAATACGAGTCTTGTGTCATATTTTTAAGAACTCCTTTTCATTTTTTCCAGTGTCCAGCTCCAAGACTTCAAGAAATTCGCTGACTCAGCTGACGCGTTGGAAGCTGGAGTGGCACTTAACGAAGGCAAACTATGCAAGCCTTTGAAGAAACTGTTGAAGAAGGTGTACTCACAGGAGAACCATGAACACTTGATGGTGTGGGATGCCAAGCTGGGGAACTCTATCAAGGTGAGATGATTGCTTTATTTAAATGACTGATTTAACAATAACAATCTTTTTGGTTTGGTTGATGTTGGGAGTGTTGTCTTTGTAATGGCACTCCCTTGTGTTTTCTGTTGTTGTTGTGTGCTTATGTATGTAATTGTTGATGAATAGGAACACAGATGGAACAAATGGTACTCTTAGGAAGGTACATTGTGATTTATGGTGAATCGTATATTATTGTTCCATGTATTTTTTAATCTTATGGATGATTATGCTTGATTTCTACTTTTTTTCTTTGTTGCAGGATATGTTTTGTTTGATTTCATCTTTTTTCACTGTTTCATGATGTTTTTCTGTTTAATTTCACCTTTTTTTCTGTTTCATGATACATTTCTGTTTAATTTCACATTTTTTCACTGTTTCATGATGTTTTTCTGTTTAATTTCACTTATGTTTCAGTTTCATGATTTATTTGTTTCATTTCACTTTTTTTCACCGTTTCATGATATATTTCTGTTTAAATTTTCCTTATTTCTTTGATTCATACTACATTTCCTTCCTCGTTTCCTCCCCTAACAGGACAAGTTGGGTGTGCAGTGTGTGACCAACAACAGTGTGGCTGAGCTGATGAGATGCATCAAGTCCCAGGTGGAAGGACTCATCCCAGGCTTACAGGCCAAGGAACTGGCGGCCATGTCACTCGGTCTCGGGCACAAGTAGGTTACCAAACATTGTCTTAATGATTGTAAAACTTCCTCTTCCTCATCATTGTCATTACCTTACATTGCCTTATTAATGAACTGTTTATTATTATTATTATTATTATTATTATTATTATTATTATTATTATTATTATTATTATTATTATTATACCACCACCGCCATTATCATTACCACTAATCATTACACTAATACACTAAATAGGGGAGGGAAGAGTCACAAATCATAACTGTCTAAAAATACTGAATTCTACCCCATCTGCATTATTGATTATATACTTATTAATAGTACTTAAACTATATCACAAGTCTTAGATAGTACGATTTTTTATTTATTTATTACTTGAGTTTCATTACAATACAATTTACTCTTACATGATAAAACTTCAGTACCAGATTTCTATAAGAGTATAACCTAACCCTTGTTCCCTCCTGAACAGCCTGGCTCGGTACAAGCTGAAGTTTTCCCCGGACAAGGTTGACACTATGGTGGTGCAAGCCATCTCCCTCCTCGATGACATTGACAAGGAACTCAACAACTACACCATGAGAACTAGGGAATGGTATGGATGGCATTTTCCTGAACTCGGTAAGATCATCACTGACAACATGGCTTACATCCGCACTGTGTTGACAATGGGGACCCGGGACAAGGCTGTGGTGTCGGACTTCTCGGAAATATTGTCTGAGGAGTTGGAGGAAAAAGTGAAGGAAGCCGCTGAAGTATCTATGGGTACTGAGATTTCCGAAGAGGACATTGCAAATATTAAGTGTTTGTGCGAACAGGTAATGTAACTATTTTTTTAGGTATAATTGCTTTTATTAGTATCTTTTTTTAGTCAAGTAAGGTTAGATAATTTAGAACTTAATTTAATACAGATGATTTTTCACTCTCCAAATATTAGTTTATTCTGATTCTCTTTACAGGTTCGGGAATTGACAGAGTACAGAGAGCAGCTTTACACCTACCTAAAGAACAGGATGGTGGCTATTGCACCTAACGTAACCATCCTTGTGGGAGAGCTGGTGGGCGCTCGTCTCATTGCCCACGCTGGCTCCCTCATCAACCTTGCTAAGCACCCGGCCTCCACCATACAGATTCTAGGGGCGGAAAAGGCTCTGTTCAGGGCACTTAAAACCAGGCATGCTACCCCTAAGTATGGTCTGCTTTACCATGCTCAACTTGTCTCTCAGACCAGCACTAAAAATAAGGTATGCATCCACACTTTGTATATCTACGTACATTTTTATTTATTACATTTATATATCTACATCTATTTATATACGCAGCTATTTTCCTCTTTGAAGGGAGGTAGCAAAGACAGTATTTTGGGTTCGGGGAGACTTTACTCTCTCCTCCCCCTTTCCACCCTGTCTTTTCATTTGAGGGAACACGGAGGAGGGGCTTCCCAGACCCCTCATTCTGTCCTTCTATAACATGCAAGGAGTACAGTGGCAGTACATATGCTATAAATCTGGCTGCAGATTTGTGGCCAGGCGTTATCCTCCTACCTAATATAACTATTGGAGGATCAATGATATATGTGCATCTGGAATATTTTCTGTGATGTTTTTGGAAAGAGTATTTTTTGATGAATTAATTGAAACTAGGATATTATATAGTTATAAGTGTTATGTATGCATGTTTACAATTATATACAGTATATTAAGCTTCCTTTCTGTAGAACGTGTAATTATTATTGAAGAATTCTATTCATGTATTTAGTTTCTGATGCCTCGTTCCCTCCAGAAACATACCTAAAAAAGCTGGCCATGGCAGAAGGGCATCCACACACACTCTTCCCCTCTGTCAGCAACTCTTTCATGCATGTACTCCATTTTTCTAATACATTTTTATTTTATTTAATGGAAATTTTCATAGTATCTCATGAATAATTGAACCTTTGACTATCTCTCCAGGGTAAAATGTCTCGAATGTTGGCTGCCAAAACTGCTCTGGCCTGCCGTTACGATGCTCTCGGTGAAGAAACCACAACCGACATGGGTATTGATAACAGGTCCAAACTCACCTCAAGAATAGCAATGCTGGAGGATGGCTTCTCAAACAAGATATCCGGAAAGGGGAAATCTCTTGCTAAGTTCGCCAAGTATCAAGGAAATCAGTGAGTATTACGTTGCCTTTATTGTTGAAATTTCTATATGTGGTGTGTTTGATTTTATATTTTATTCATACATACAGTTGATTTAATGATGTTTCGAAGCTTCTTCTTTTTATTTAAAGATATTTCCAGTCATCAATTAGTGCACCTGTAATGTTTTTTATTTTTTCATTTTTATTTGTCGAACTGTTTTGTGGTTTGAGGTGGAGAGGAATAATCATTTTCTTCTTTAATGCTTCCAACAGAGAGGTCCAACAGTATCATGCAGCCGCTGACACTACCTTAGAAAGCTCAACTAAACGCAAGTTCGACGACTGCCATCAAGAACAACCCACCAAGATGGTTAAAGTAGAAGAGGAAAACCAAGGTAAGAAAAATAGATATAAACATAATGTATTTTTATAACTTCATAGAACATCTACTTAACCTGGAGACTTTTTCATCCTGGTATCACTCTAGCGCCGGGGATTTCTCAACTAATACAAAACTGTACATGTATTTTTCCATTCCCTGTACTCTTCCCTAAGGATCAATGAAGGAGTGTATGGTACTCTTGGAAGCATAGTTAGGACCACTTTACGCTCCTTCCTCTGGGACTGCTTTATATTAGGGGCGTGGGGTGGGTGGGAGGGTGGACTGACTGACTGACTATACGGTGAAGAGTAGAAATATCACCTACTCATGTTTTTGCTCACTATTATTTCTAGCCTGGTAATTTATTTTTGTATTGAAGCTATACGTACATAAGCAGCCCTGGCACTTGGAGAGGTGTAAGGGTAGGCTGTGTGTACATGGCTCTCACACCTCACAAGTTAACTATGTATACCTTTCCTATAACCCGAGATCTGTTTATTTTATATGACATGCCAGTTTTTTTCTCAATAATTTTTTTTATGTATCAAAACTTAACAGCTATTTTATCCTTTTATCCCTTTGTTTCTACTTCAGAAGCTGCACAGAGTAGCACTGGTACAGAAAAGAAAAAGAAGAAGAAGAAGAAGCAAGGGATTAAACAAGAGGAAGGAGAAGAAGCAAGTGCAGAGCAGGTAGAGGTAAAGCAGGAGGCTGAGGCTGACCAAGGAGAGGAAGCCATGGATGTTGACCAAGCAGAGAAGAAGAAGAAGAAAAAGAAGAAGAAGAAGAAGGCGACAGAAGCAGGTGCTGAGGCTGAATAATAAGGGAATTAAGTTATCAATTGAATGTTTAGTAAGATTATCATGAATTTATAGAAGGGAATTATGTGCAAGAATGAATTTGAATTGGAATATCTTTTAGTTGGTTTTGTCTTAGTTTGAAGGAGAGAAAAAATTAATTACATGAATATCAATAATTTTTAATAGATTTTCACATTCCTTTGTCATTATTATAAATATTCATTAAGTCATTGTTTTTTGGATAGCATGAAAAAGTAGAATAAGTGCTATCTTGTATTTTTTCATCAATCATTTTCAAAGTTTGAGAATACTTGAACGTGCTATTTGCATTAAAATTTTGTCTCAATGAAGGTATATTTTACTGTACTTTAATATCAGATTTTTATATAATTTTACTCAACTGGCCCATATAACATTTACTTTTATTCTATGCACATGTATGGACTTTGGGTGTGATTTGTATAAACATGATACATATATTAAATTTATTTTTATTGTATATTTAAAACCAAATAAGTGACATTGCAAAATATCACTTTTCCTATTTCTCATGATAATCCTCATATCTATTGACACCATTAAAAGAAAATTGCACAGTATACATTTTTTACATGGGAGTTGAGTTTTAGTTTATTTTGGTATCATGTCTTATAACTCCCTCATAAAATTTACTATAGTCCTACAAATCTTAACATAGATTCCAGGTGAGGCAGAATCCAGTCTTCCTATTGGTCCAACACTGCCGTCTAAGTGAACTAGCCAGTTAGAACTTCGTGTACATAAGTAAAAGGCATATAAAATGCTTTAACGGAAATTCATGCATCATCAAATTTAAAAAATTCATGTATGAAAGAAAAGTTACCGATCTACGCTTACGATATTCATATGAAAAGAAGAAAGCGCAGCATACATCTGTTAGTGTTGCTTGGAAAATATTATCACTTTTATCAACTTTCACCGTAGTTCTTATTAAGGTAAATGCTGCAATAACAGTGTTCTAAATACAATATGAAGGAATATAGCAATAAAATGAGGTATTTCGTTAAAGCATTTTATATGCCTTTTACTTATGTACGTCAAGTTCTAACTGGCTAGTTCATGTAGACAGGCAGTGTTGGATCAATGGGAAGACTGGATTCTGCTCCATCTGGAATCTATGTTAAGATTTGTAGGACTTTAGGGATTAGGGTTAGGGAAGAGAATTATCCAAAGACACAAGTAATTATTGCAGATAAAATACAATCCCTCGTGTAAATTTGGCAAATTGTAATCAAACAATTAAGGTGAATTAATTTTCAACTCCTCGTAAAGTTTGTGAAGAGAGACGTTAGATTTTTTTTGTTTTCTAAGACCGTTATGTGATGAGAATGCATTTTTTATGTATTAGTTAATTGCTATTGTACTAGATGTATGAAAGAGTTGTGTATATGATAACCAATAAATATTTGGTTGATATTTCAATCTTTCCTGTTACATGAATGTTGTGTGTGTATTTGGATATACAGTAGAATTTCCCATCTAACGAATAATTGGTGCAAAAAAAACTGCATTAGATACGAATTCGTTAGATATAGATACATAAACACCGGAAAAATTGTAATTGGGACCAAAACTTCGGCCAAGTCCCTATTTTTGCCCTTCCAAGTGTTATTTTGGGACCTAAAATACATACAAATCACATAATATATTTATTATTAGAAGAATTAATAATAAACCAACCTGTGCAACACGCCCGGAATAATTGCCGTTAGATATGAATTTTGGATCGTTAGATGGGTGGGGGGATAGAACTTAAAAGGGTCGTTTGATACGAATTCGTTAGATGGGAAATTCTACTGTATGCTAATACTGTCTTTCCTACATTCTTTCCCATGTTAACCATTAAACTCGCCCACTTTAAAAGTTGAGTTTTATGTTTTGGTAACTTTTCTACATCCTCGCCATAGTAAGTTGATGTTGGTACATAAATCTGTATATGATTTGTTGTTCTATATCTTAAGTTTATCAAAGCTGTTACTCTCACAAACACTTAACCTTTTATTTAATTATATATCATCTTATAATTGATTATTATTTTAACATTCATTTAAAAAATTTAATAATTAAAGCTCTCCCAAAAAATTATCAGTGTGCCAATGTACAATATAGTTTTAAAATACTCTGCCATCCTCGGTTCCTCTCTGACGTCGAATCATAATTGAACAGAGTGATTTTTCTTTTAATTGGTGATTTTATAAGGAATATCTGATATATTTTTAATCAACATTGATGAAGTATTGAATCCACCATAATGATTTTTGTTTTTCTTAGAAAACAAATCAATAAATTCATAGAAAATAAAGTTTCTGGTGGAAAGACCTGAAACTTGGGTGAAAGTATTGAAAGTATTATGCCAATGTACCACATAGCATCTTTACCACCATGGCTCCTACTGTGTCTCCTGCTACACATCAACTGGCCTTACAGCTTCAGCTTAGGCTAAGGCTGGAAGGAAAACAAACTAAACCACTTGTCAAGTGGCTTGGCAAAGGCTGGATCATCAGCATTTATATATGCACTTTGTAAAAGGTTGGCATCCATAACATGACTTGTATGATGATTCAGATCTTGAATACCGCTGGGACAATGTCATGAAAAAAAGACTGCATGTTTATTGCACTCACTCAAACTTAATGTCAAAGTTGGTTTATAATGTAAGTCGTATGAGGATGAAGTAAGTGACTCCCAACATTGAAGTTAATACATCAACATATCAATGATTAAAACATCCTTTTGGGTATTGAGAAATACACCAAATAATTACTTACGTTCTGGATAGACACCAATCCTTGCTTTATTGGAATAACTAAGTTCCATTAATGTAGTACTGACGTAAAGTGATATTAGTGAGTCATTAGGACACAGTAAGCCAGACTAATGATCTTGCGAATGTAGGGACTTAATAAGTGCTGTGTGGCGTCATTGTACAGGGAATAGTAATAACTGATGTATCCTGCACACAATTGTGTGTGTGTGTGGTTTTTTTTTTTTTTTTTTTTTTTTTTTTTTTTTTTTTTTAAATGTGCTTTGGTCTAAAAAAAAAAAAAAAAATTTCAATTTGGTTTCATTCACGCGATGGTAAGTCGCATTTTGAACGACAGGTAAATGTTCATGAGAATTGAACAGTGTAGTGTGCGTGAGGACGCCGTTACGACACAGTCCAGTAATCACGGTAGAGTCACGGGTGTGTGTGAAGTCACCGCCCCAAGGAGGAGGAGGAAGTGTTGTGGTGAGTGGAGACTGTGTTGATCACGGGAACTGGAAGGGCAGCGCGTTGATATCATCTAATTCTACTTGTTTTTCTGTAACTTCTTCACCGGAAATGGAGTTAAGTTTATTCTACTCAACAGTTCAGTGCCTTTATAAATAATAAGTGCGGTGGTGTCGGCGGCAGGTGTCTGGGAAGGGAATATCAAGGTGACCAGCGGTTCAAGTGAGTCATGAGTGGAGTGTTGTGGAAATATTAGTTGTGTATCGTTATTACATGAATTTCAGACGTAAGATTGGTGACATGAAATACTTTTTAGCTTGACTGACTATGGAAAGGATCAGAAACTTTAACTATATGAAATTATATGGTATTGTTTAGTCAGATCAGAGGCCCCGAGGGTGGTGTGGGACGGCGTGTGTGTAGCACGGTGCCCGATGGCTGCCGTGGCGGTGCTGAGCTGTCTGGTGGGCGTGGCGTCTGCCGGCCACGCCCAACACGCCTCCTGGACCCAACTAGAAGAGCTGTGGCATGCGGAATATAAAGCAATACAGCATATAAAAGCAGTGATACAGCCTATTGCTCACCTCAATGACGTGTTGCAAAGGTTTGTGTGACGTGCAATCATTATGTCATCAATGTTACCAAAATATAAGTAATACACAATTGTACTTCACCGCATGTGGTTTTGTTTGTAATGCAGGTATGTCGCATCTTGGGAGGCTGTGGCTGGCGCGTTGGATCAGCCCGACTTGGGTTTAGGAGATCCGGCTGCGGGGTTCTCTCTGATACGCCACGTGGCCGAGGGCTGGACACAAATGGACGACGCCCTACAGCACGTCACACGCGTCCAGGATGACATAGGTAACGATGAATCATGTTGAATTGTATTGTTGTTATTTATGTTGAATCTTAATAATTTTATTTCAATTTCTAATAATCTCCCACAAGTTTTCGTCACTGGTCAATGTTTCTTTGTTTGTCGCCGTCATAGAGTACTTAGCGTCGCGGCCTGACAGGGAGCCGCTTCCCAACACCGACGACTTGGTGTCAGCGTCCGAGGCAGTGACCCGCCTCGCCCACGTGTACAGACTCAACACAACCGATCTAGTACTGGAGGCTGGGACAGGCTACCACCACCCTCTCTCGGGTATCTTGTTTATTTCCTGTTTTATGTTTCTAGTGAACAAATACTCTTGGATATTCTACTGAAGCCTCATTTAAGATATATGGAACTCACATTATGATTTCAGTATTATTTTGTTTATGAACCGTTGCCACTTGTAGAATTATGACTGAAAATATAAGTGAGATGTGTCATGTTATTATGGCAGCCAATGAGTTGACGTCGATCGGTTTGGTGGCTGTGAAGAAAGGCTTCCTAGACGTGGGTGTACAGTTCCTAGAGGCGGCCAAGTCACGCGCCTCTGCCTCCCAGCTGCCGCGTCTCGATAACCTGCTCGCTACTGCTGTCAAAGTGGTGAGGAACAACACCTAACCTAACCTAACCTCTAACCTAACACTAAAACACAGCATATAGAATAAGTCCAATAACACCACAGATTAAAATTGACGCCAGAACACAAGAATTGCAACATCACATAAACTCCACCACGCAGCAAGCCTCGTTGTATAGTAGCTAATTGACGTGTCCATTCGTCCTTCTTAGCATGACCACGTCCTAGAGGTGAGAGGTCCTCGCTCCCTCACCCACGTCACGGCCTCAGTACCTTATGGCAGCGTGAAGGAGCCGAGACCTGCCAGGGATGTAAAGGCAGGCGCGGTATTGGATGTGGACTACTTGAGGAGACACGCTAACACCACGTGGATGCTGGAGCGGCGACCCTTGGTGGAGCAGTTACAGGTGGAAGAACTGTGTAGAGGCGAGGACCTGAGGGTGAGGAACGGTATTGCTGTTGTTGTTATTGTTATTGTTATTAGCTATTATTTTTGTTATTAATATTATTATTATTATTATTATTATTATTATTATTATTATTATTGTTGTTATTGTTGTTGTTAGTGTTATTATTATTGATATTATTATTATTATTATTATTACTAATATTATCATTATTATTATCACTATTATTATTATTATTATTATTATTATTATTGTTGTTGTTGTTATTGTTATTATTATTGTTATTATCATTATTATTACTATTATTATTATTATTATTATTATTACTATTATTATTATTATTACTATTATTATTATTATTATTATTATTATTATTATTACTATTATTATTATTATTATTATTATTTAGACATCTTGACAGTTGTAGGTTGTGGAGAAAGAAACACAATGTATACTGAGGTTTCATTCCTATGAAGAAGCTGTTAGCGAAACCGGTCAGGAATAAAACCTCAGTATACATTGTGTTTCTTTCTCCACAACCCACAATTATTATTATTATTAGTATTATTGTTAGTGTTGCTGTTTTGTAGTGGTATCAACATCAACATTTCAGTTTTGAGTTTAGATTATATCGTAGTTGGTATGCTTACCGCCAGCCTCCCCACGTGACATCGAAGCTGAGCTGCCGTTACGTGACTGGCGGGAGTGTTTGGCTTGCATTGGCTCCCTTCAAGGTGGAGCAGATATCCCTTGACCCGTACATAGCCGTGGTGTACGATGTAGTGAGTCGTGGTGGGGCAAGGCAACTCAAGGAGATAGTGAGACCTCGCTTACACACTCCATACACTCCCGGTACCGACTCCCACAGTGCCGCCGTCGTTGGAGGCTGGTCTTTCAAACAGTACGTATAGGATATCTTAACCTCTATCTTATCTATATTGTAGGTGATCACAACTGTTTACCTATCTCACTTTATTATAGTTGTTTTAATTGAACATGGACGCCTAACACATCGTGACCAACAGTTCGTGGCTGCAGGAGGGCGAAGAGGCTGCCTTGGCGGGTGTGGGGCGTCGCTTGAGTCACCTTCTTGGAGTCAGCCTCAGCGATGCAGCCTCAGAGCCTTACATGGTGAGGACAACAGCTGTGGAAATAACTACTTTACCATTAATAAGGAAGAAATATGTGCAGTACCATGGTATATAAATTTAAATTGACTAATATCTATACATGTTTTTTTCTGTATGCGGCAGGTGGCGGATTACGGGTTGGGGGGTGAGTACAACGCCCACCGGGACACCCACGGCCCGGCCAGGACACCCCCGCAGCCTGGTGTCGGGGAGAGGCTGGCCACTGTCCTCACCTACTTACAGACGCCCTCTCAAGGTAAGGCTCATAATATAATGTTCCTCAGTCATGTTTCCCAGATTTACGTAGATGAAAATAACTAAATTGCTACTAATAACTTGTATCCCGTTTTTTCTCTTTTTTTTCCCGTTGAGGTGGACGTACAGTGTTCCCGTGGGTGGGTGCGGGCGTGGGCGGAACGGCAGGGGCGGCGGTGGTGTGGTGGAACCTTCTCTCCTCCCATGAACATGACTTCCTAACACGACACGCTGCCTGCCCCGTCCTGCGCGGCCACAAGACAGGTAGGTTAAGTTAAGTTAGGTTAGGTTAAGCATGACGTAGATTCCCTCCTTAGGTATTATCAACATGTCATATCTATCACTCATGCCGCCATTAAAGGACAAAAATAACCTAGAATCCTATAATAGTAGCATGTATTTACTTAGTTTTGTTATTGTTTTCTACTTTCAGTGTTGACAAAGTGGGTGGGATACGTGCCCCAGTGGAGAACGTTGCCGTGCCCCGCTGACCCCTCCAGGAAGGTCATGCTGCCTTGGCACTAGAGGATGGTGTCAGGTCAAGGTTAACACCAAGCTGTGAGCATCATATATCGAGGTATTTTTTCTTGTGCTAAGTGGCGTGTAATGTTGTTTGTTCTTCTTTTGTTTACCTTTGTGTTCCTTTGTGTGTGTTAATTAGCATGTTGTCACTTAGTATATTAACCTGAAAAATCATATGTATAGTTTCTTGAAAAAAAAAAACTATATAAATGTAGATCCAATACTTTCATTTATTTATTTATTTTCGTAGTTCAATGTTTTTTGTTGAATATTAACTCGAGATAGACAATAAATATCATGTTATATATCAATGTTAAATGTAGATCCAATACTTTAGTTTATTTATTTATTTTCTTAGTTGAATGTTTTGGGTGAATATTTACAACAAACAATAGCATGTTATATATATGAATGTAATGTAGTATATAGCACTTATATATTTGTAGATAGTATAAGGTGGTAGTGGTAAGGTAAGCAAGGTAATAAAAACATACCTTGAGTAATGATTCTTCAGCCATGCACCTTATCCCTTATCCTTTGTCCCTGTGGTCGAGGTGAGTGCCTTGTGCTAGCCTCGCCCTCATCCACTCACGTAAATAATGACATGTAGAGCTGCCGCGGCCTGAACGGTCCACTATTGGGTATCGATTAAGGTGTTTGTGGTGAAATCGTTCCTTCCACCCTGCCTCTATACCATGTTTTTAGCATGAAAGTTAATGGAGGTATATACAGAAGAAACAACTATATTTGGAATTAAGTTTATCCATGAATTTGATAGATGAATACAGTATTTTATTTAGATTTAACTTTATCTTGAAAAATATGCCATTTGTGTCTGTATGTATGTGTGAGAGGAGATGCTGGAGGTTGAGGGAAGGAAGAAGGAGGAAGCAGCAGTCAGGGTCTTCATCTTGATCCCCACAAGGTGAAACTAAAGAAGATATGGCGGGGCAACGAGAGGCCTTTGTGAGGGCTCACCCCTATACTGCCTCTGTTTCCTCCTCCTCCTCCTCCTCCTCCTCCCCCTCCCCCTCCCCCCCTGTAGGCCTAAGAGGAGGGATTCGTAAGGAGGCTGTTTCCCCTTTCCAGGTCCTGTGAGAGAGAGAGAGAGAGAGAGAGAGAGAGAGAGAGAGAGAGAGAGAGAGAGAGAGAGAGTCAGTGCGTCGTTCACATTCCTGGTCTGATTTTACATTTTATCGTTCCTTCGTCTGCGTCTTGGCCCCGCTGTGGGAGTGCTGTGGGAGGGCGGCGTCAGCACAGGTTGGAGGCTGTGTGGCTGTGGTGGCGGGCGACAGATGCTCAGGAATGCACACGTGGTGGTTTTGTTATCGGATTTTTTTTATATATTTTAATCGTCATAACGTTAAAGGTCGTTTCGTGTAGTGCATCCAATACTCTGAATGAATTAAACATTGATATTATTAAACCTAAAATTATTATTCCTTCAAAGTTTATTAAATTAGTTAATCCACTCGGCAAAAAGATAAAATATATATATAAATGCACATACGTGACATTTTTACTCTTGCGCAAATGCAGCTAGACTTGATTTTTTTCCCCCAACCTTACCTTTTTACCTTCCATCCTCTTCTAAGAAAAAAACTAAACAAAACATTCCCTCAAGATCTCTTTTGTGCGGGTTGTCAGCTTACAGTAGGCTGTCGGAATGTGTAATGAGGAAGGCCTTTTATCCCTCTTACGCCCCGCGGGTAAATTAATGTGACTCTTGGCCCGGGAGGAGGAGGAGAAGGAAATGGAGGAGGAGGTGGAGGTGGAGGTGCTAGAATTACGGCGTGCTTCCTGCTGACCACCTCACCTGTTGCTGGAGTGCAGTGGTGCCACATTTCCAGCGCCGGAAGCACGAGCAAGCACAGGAAGGAAGGCACGGGGAAGGAGGGAGGGAGGGAGATAGGGTGAGGGAAAGGAGGGAGGGAGATAGAGAGTCAGGGTGAGGGGGAGTGAAGCTTTCTGGTTGGTAAAAGAGTAAAAAAAGTGAGTTTATATATGAATAATATGAGTCCACTTGGAGGAAAGAAGGATCGGAAGAAAGTAAAGGAAACGGAGAACAAGAGGAGACGGAAGAGGGGGAAGGGGAGCGAGGCGAATAGGAAGGGAGGGAAAAAATCTAAAGAGAGAGAGAGAGAGAGGGGAATGTGAGATGATCCGAGGCATGAGTGTGAGTGAGATAGACAAGACAAGGTCACCCTAGAATCAGGTGTGAGAGGAATTAGTTCGCTCGGCCGCCACCTGCTCCTCGCGTCTCTCTTCTTACATTATATTATGGGATTGGAACGAGGGAGAATACGTAAGCAGGTCGTCCATTATTATATATACCGCCGTCCACCCATCAGGTATTGGCTGTGTATGTATCCGAGCGTGTAATCATGTTAATGTCTGTATATTTCTATTTGGAAACCGAATTTGAACCGCGCCGAGACACTTTTTTTATCTGATTTTTTTCTTTGTCGTTTTACAGGAATTTATTTGAGTTATCATTTCTGTTTTATTATAAGACAGAAAACTGTATCACGTTTCGTTGTGTTTGAGGTGTTTGTGTGTTTGTTTAGCTGCTGGACAAACACCAAGCGAGGCGAGCTAGTGGAATGTATACAACAAACACTTCACAAACTATAACTTTCCCTGTCTAAAGTTTCGCGTTAAGTTTAAACATGCATTATTAACCCAGGTACGAAGGTAGTAGACAGGACTTGTTACTCTAGCTAAGAAGACAAGACAACAAGTGGGTGGCGGTGGTGGCGGAGAGAGAAAGTAAACAAATAGAAGGAAGGAGGAAAGAAGGAAGGAAGGAAATTAGACATAAATCTTCATTCAGTACACAGATCTCGGCTTACTATACGCGTGAGTATGAATGGAAATATACGCATCTCTATCTCAAGCTGGCAATCTTAACGCTAGGAAGGAAATACGCAGAGAAGAAGAAAAAGATTATTATTTCTTATTTTATTATAACTGTTATGTAAAAGGAGAGAAAGGAAGGAAGTATTAGAGAGTTGTAATCGTGTTCTTCATCTTTATTTTCTATTCGGGATTGGTGTTGTAGTTTGAGTTGAAGGGGATGTACGTAGCTGTGTGTGTGTGTGTGTGTGTGTGTGTGTGTGTGTGTGTGTGTGTGTGTGTGTGTGTGTGTGTGTGTGTGTGTGTGTGTGGACGCAACGCACCTCGTGGCATCGTGGAGAGAATTGCGAATCGTGTAGGTGGTGTAAGCGGTCCTCTTTAAGTGTATAGGGTTGCGAGGCTGCCTCCACACACACACACACACACACACACACACACACACACACACACACACACACACACACACACACACACACACACACAGACCCCCAAAACGCAGCCCTCTCCCCTCTCTCTCGCGTTTTGTAGGATTAAGTAAGTGAGTTTTGCGTGTGTATACGTACAAAAAAAAAAAGAGAGTTGGGAAAATAGTGAAAGGGAAATGTAAGTATAAAAAAAATAGGAAGGAAATTTGGGTAGCGGAAGTGAGGTTGTGTGTGTGTGTGTGTGTGTGTGTGTGTGTAGTAATAGTGGCGTATGTGGAGGGGCGGGCGTTTTCTCCCCTTCTCCCCATCCCTCAGATGTAGGCTACACACACACACACACACACACACACTCTCTCTCTCTCTCTCTCTCTCTCTCTCTCTCTCTCTCTCTCTCTCTCTCTCTCTCTCTCTCTCTCTCTCTCTCTCTCTCTCTCTCTCAGTTTTGTGCATTCCCTCAAGGTTTCTCTGTGGTTAATAATGAAATGCCTGCCTGACTGTGTGTGTGTTTGTGTGTGTGTCTGTGTGTGTGTGTGTGTGTGTGTGTGTGTGTGTGTGTGTGTGTGTGTGTGTGTGTGTGTGTGTGTGTCGCGGTGGCCACTGGTAAAGGCTAAAGGAACCTTCTAAGGAAACCCATTAATCACCGCCCTTAGACTACGTAGTGACAAGTATTTCATCAACAAATTCCTCGTGTCAGATTTTCGAACACTGATTAAAAAAAATAAAGAAATAGAGAGAGGGAACGAGAAAAAGGAAAAGAAAAAGAGAGTGACCTGATATTCACTTACGGTCACTTTTTTTCTTCATATACCAAATCTTAATTTTCTATGCATAGTGAAGTGATGTGTTTTCGTTATGGGGACGGACGTGTTATATATACATACATACATAACACCTATGGCGGTATCTTTGACTCACCTTCCTTATAGAACTCACTCACAGGCTGCTTATAACACGTCAAATAAACCGTCTATTACTATCATTCCAAACTGTGAGCGTAGCGAGCTGTTTGGAAAGTTTCGATACTACCCCATCCAAAATTTGTCTGTGTCTGTATGTATGTGTGTCTGTCTGTCTGTATGTATGTCTTCTATCTCCTCCTAGACCACTGGAGGGATTGGAATGAAACTTTCAGGGGTCGTAGGCACCAACCCTTAGATGGTTATTATATATTAAAAACATATTGTTATTATGTAAATTTCTTTATTATTATCATTATTATTATTACTATTATTATTATTATTATTATTATTATTATTATTATTATTATTACGTAGGATCATAATCAGAAATAAGTCAATTAACCAGTTACACTAATTCCTATGTGTAGCTCTTTTCTCTTAATCTCAGTTCCTCTGGGTAGAATCTCTCCTTTACAAAACATGACAACTGGGAAACTGTCGAGAGTTGAGGAAAAACGTTCAACACAACGCATGGAAGTAACTGTGATTGTCTATGATTGTACGTAACTTTTATCGTGAGACCAACGTATAAATTCACTTAGTGTGTGTGTGTGTGTGTGTGTGTGTGTGTGTGTGTGTGTGTGTGTGTGTGTGTGTGTGTGTGTGTGTGTGAGGGAAAGGGGTGTAAAAGGTAAATTATGATCTTATTCCGTATGTTGTGTTAGGTGTGAGAGGTTAGGTATTAGAATTTTTGTCTGAAAATTTATATTTGCCTCTCCTAAAGTCTTATCTATGCGTATGTTTTAGTATACTTCCCTTATTTACCCTTTTCTCCTTCCATTATTCTGTTTCCTTTACTTATTTTTACACATCATATTTATTAAGTTTCGTTTCATTTACTTATTTAATATCCTCTTTACTTACTTACAAACTTCCTTCTCTCACTGTATCACATCCCAAAATCACTTACATTATACACATCATCTACCTACCTACCTACCTACCTACCTACCTATCTATCTATCTATCTACTTACCTACCTACTTACCTACCTACCTACCTACCTACCTACCTATCTACCTACCTACCTACCTACCTAACTACCTACCTATCTACCTACCTACCTACCTACCTCCCTCCCTAATATCAAATCACCACACCTGTCCAGCCACTTACCTGCCCAATCACTGCCACACTCTACCATCTTCCCGTCACCTGCCGCTCTCCCCTCCGCCTGCCAGTCTGCTTAAAAGGGGAAGAAAAAAAAAAAACTTTCCTGCCTGCTCATTCTACACTTACATCTTTCGGACCGAGGGAGCTACGGAGTCTTGCCTTCAGGGTGGGTTATGAGACCTGGACTCTATTGGAATTTTTCTAGGTACCTGTGGAAGTTGGAAGGGGAATGGAAGGAGTAAGAGGAGGAGGAGGAGTAAAGCAGGGAGTAAGGATAGAAGACAAGAGTTATTCATTGTTTTATGCTGTTAGTTTTTTTGGGGGGAGTGAAGGAAATTATGGAGAGATGTGGAGGAGAATGGAGTAAGGATGGAGGTGATGAGGTGTCAGAGAGGAGTGGCAGGGTAGAATGAGGTGGGGGTAGATGATGATGATGATGATGATGATGATGATAGTGAAGGGAAATTATTGAAAGATAGGTAAATAGAGAGAGAAAAAAGAAAGAAAGAGAAAAAGAGAATGCGATCCAAACCTCGAAGATGCTGGAAAAAAAAAAAAAAAATCAGACATAATAAAGTAAATAATGATAAAAAAAAAAAAAAAAATAGTAAAGGTTGTATCGCTTTAAGAATTGTTCCTTAAAGTTACTTGTCCGATCCCTCGCCTGTTTCTTAAGAGTCCCAACGCTTTCTTCTTCTTCCTTCATCCTTCCTCCTCCTCCTCCTCCTCCTCCTCCTCCTCCTCCTCCTCCTCCTCCTCCTCCTCCTCCTCCTCCCACCCTTCCTCCTCCCACCCTTCCTCCTCTAATGGACACTGTTTTTACTTAAATATTTGAGTTACGGAGCAGGTGTGAAGTTTTTCTTGTCATTGTTATTATCATTATTGTTATTATTATTATTATTATTATTATTATTATTATTATTATTATTATTATTATTATTATTATTATTATCATCATCATTATTACACATTTGCATTACATTCAACTATTCATTCTTCAATATTCAATTCAAAACGTAAGACCAATGTTAATTTTCACTTTCTTTCGCTCAAAATATACAACCTTTCACACTTTTGCATCGTGAGTTTTACAGTGTTTCGTCTCGTCTCGTCGCGCATCCATCGAGAGAAGTTTCTTTATGTTCCCAAAATACAAACTCTTCCTCGTAAATTGGCTTCGGCTTCACCTTTTCTCCTGAACGTGGCGGTGCAGGAGCGGCGGAGACAGATAAGTCACGCGTGAGTCTTTGTGTGGAGCTCAGGGCGGCGCGGCAGGTCACAGAGACAAAACACGCCTTCTTTGACCTCTGCCTTGTGACCTGTGACCTGAAGATAGAGGCAGTATTAGGTAGGCCGTGTTTGGTAGGCCTTTATGATCTGTTTTGCAGCCAGCGTTGTGTCTTTTTGTACAAGTGAAAAACGGCTGAAACTTATCCTTACACTCATAAGTAGAGGCAAGGTGTAAAGGAGAGGATGAAGGTACTAAGTAAAGGTTAAAAGGAGTCTTGTCTATAGCTCCCCTGTGCCTTAATCTCAGTACAGAAGGAGGTGTAAGGCCCAATGTGGCAAGGCGGTGTAGTTAGGTTAGGTTAGGTTGGGTTAGGTTGGGTTGTGTGAGGACCGACCATCACCCAGTATTAATATTACTCTCCCTTCACCTCAGTCACCACCAGATGTCGTGCTCCTCCATCCTATACGCCGCCCCCCCTCCCACTCTTCCCTTGACACCCCCCCATACCCCTCCTCTCTTACTGCCTACGTAGGATACCACTCTTGACGCTGGAACATTCAGTAGCCTTTGCGCAGGACATAAAAATATATATAAGGACAAGGAGCCATTGTTTTATAGGTGGCATCGTCTGCTTATACGCCCCTACGCTACGCATTTTCTTGGCGTATCAGGGAGTAAACGTCTTCCTGGTTCTTCGAAAATTTACATTGAGAAAAGTTTAGAAAAAAAATTCGTGATTGCCTAGACACATGACACCTTTTTTTTGCGATCGTCTTTTCTTAAGTTGGTGTTGGTCAGTTTCTAGACTTGGATGTTTTACTGAGGTTTGTCGAGTCCAAAGTGTCACCAGAACCCCACAACCTCGCCCCCTCCCCCCCTCCCACCCTTCGTCTCTTCGTCCCACTCCTCCGAAAGTAATTACCTCGTCACTAGTTTTTCGAGGCATAGAATGGCGGGAGGGGAGCCGTGGACGGACGCATTTTTTCCTTTCTTACTCTCTCTCTCTCTCTCTCTCTCTCTCTCTCTCTCTCTCTCTCTCTCTCTCTCTCTCTCTCTCTCTCTCTCTCTCTCTCTCACGAACGAACGAATATTGGAAAGGTTTCAGCCGCTGGCCACAATTACAGCTGCATCAAGTCTCCGTAACAGCAAATTCTCGAGTACTTTTCAAATCCTGGTCTACATCGTTTCAGTTAATTGGGATGAAAATGTCTAGTATTTGTTGCGTGAATATGCAGATTAATTATTACTGGTAGGAAAAAAAAGTGTTTGAGAATGAGTGGGATAGGATGGAATTTAGGTGTGTTTGGCTCCTTCAACCGTCCTTCCTCTCCTCTTCATCTCGTTTCCTCTTCCCCTTTCCTTTCTGTCCCCTTAGTGAAGTGTCAGACCCCACACACTCCTGCGAGCCTCTTGTTGCGTCTTGAACTCACGCCGCGATAGGCAAAGGAAAAGAAAAATGGAAGTATTCGTAAACAGAAAATGGTGAGTCTTGTGGTGTGTGGCGGGCGATGTCTGTCTTGCCTGAGGTGTCTTTTCGCAAGGCCAACCCAACCCGTGTTCTGGCAGCGGTGACAAAAGAATTAACACAAGGAAATAGATGGAAACAGGAAGTCGAAGGTAGAAAAAAAGGTTTGCCATTACGTTTTGCGAAGAGTCGTATTCCACACCACGTGCTCGACAGGCTAAACTTAATTATGATTTAAGTGTTTCTATTACGTTACGTTAAAGTCAACTACAACGATACATAAAATTTAGAAAGACCCAACAAATACTTCCTCTACGCAACTCTTGGGTTTCTTCTTTCTCCTCCTCCTCCTCCTCCTCCTCCTCCTCCTCCTAGACCTCTTCTTTCCCTTGTCCTCCTCTTGTTTTCTGAGAGTGGAAAGCTGTTGTCGTTCTTCCCAGGAAACTGCCCGACCAACCTCACCCTCGCGTCGGGAGGAAGACCAGCTAACAGGGTCACTCTAGGATCGATGGTCCTCACAGCAGCCTCCTTACCTTGGTGGTCCTGTTTGCATCTCCCTCCGACCACCACATACTACCGTCAACAACCCTAACCTAACCAACCTCAGAAACCAGAAACTTCAGTCCTAACTCTTACTAATCCCAGAAACCTCAGTTCTAACTCTTACCAACCCAAGAAATCTCAGTCCAAACTCTTATCAACCCCAAAACCTCAGTTCTAACTCTTACTAATCCCAGAAACCTCAGTCCTAACTCTTACTAACCCAAGAAACCTCAGTCCTAACCCTTACTAACCCCAGAAACCTCAGCCCTAACTCTTACCAACCCTAAAAACCCCAATCCTAACTAACCTTTCCTCAAAACTTGTTATACTGAAGCATTATTATATTATTTTCTCGTTAAGGTTAAAAAAGTATGAAGTTAAAAGCGTCTTCACCTCTAGTATGCTTAGCTCAATGCAATGTTGTGACAAGCGGTGAAGAGGCTGGCTGGGTAAGAGGAGTGTAAGGAGAGGCGAGGAAAGAGCAAGATATTGAGTGGCAGGGAAGGAAGGAAGGAAGGAAGATACAGGGCGACAACTGACTATATAGCGTAGGGAGGAAAGCGTAGGGAGGGCGGGTGTGTGTGTGTGTGTGTGTGTGTGTGTGTGTGTGTGTGTGTGTGTGTGTGTGTGTGTGTGTGTGTGTGTTCGTGATTTAATGCATACCTAGAAAAGAGGGTTGGGAAGAGAGAGAGAGAGAGAGAGAGAGAGAGAGAGAGAGAGAGAGAGAGAGAGAGAGAGAGAGAGAGAGAGAGAGAGAGAGAGAGAGAGAGAGAGAGAGAGAGAGAGAGAGAGAGAGAGAAGAGAGAGAGAGAGAGAGAGAGAGAGAGAGAGAGAGAGAGAGAGAGAGAGAGAGAGAGAGAGAGAGAAGGGGGGATGGCTGAGAGCTACAGGCGTAAGAGAGAGAGAGAGAGAGAGAGAGAGAGAGAGAGAGAGAGAGAGAGAGAGAGAGAGAGAGAGAGAGAGAGAGAGAGGAGGGGGGTAGGGAGAGGGAAAGGGAAAGGCTGTGAGAGTAGTGAATGTGAAGTATGAGAGAGAGAGAGAGAGAGAGAGAGAGAGAGAGAGAGAGAGGAGAGAGGGAGACAGAGGAGGACAGGGAGTATGGGGAAGAAAGGAGAGGAGGAACAGGTAGAGGAGAAGGAGGGTGTAGGGTGGGAGAGGGTGGAGTAGGAGGGCAGAGGAGGCATAGAGGGTTTAGTAGGCGCGTGCGTAACCCTGGCTGTGAGAAGGTTGGGGTGTATGTGTTTGCCTCTCCACACTAGCCCGGCCCAGCCTCCGCTCAGCTACCTTCTGTCGGCCACCTTCTTCACCCTTTCACGCGGCGCCTCTTGCTCCCCGCGACGCCCTCACCCACGCCATCCACGCCCGCAAGACCACTATGACGCAAGCCACGCCTACTTCCAGGTATGTTCAACGCCCTGGAAGGAGTTGAGTTGAATCACGTGGCGCGAGGAAACATTGACTGGCAAAGTTTAGGTGATTCCAATTCCAGTCTTGAGTCGCTCTTGTAAACTTGTCGCTGGAAGATATTCGTTGATTATAAAGGTGGTTTGTACTCGTTGCCGTTTGATTACAGGTATTTATGTTAGTATGTACTGAAGGTAATTGGTTGTACGTTAAAAATTTGTCCTTTTTCTATATAACTTTTTTTTTCTCTCGTAGTGCCATTTTAGTCATGAAATATTGGTAATGTTAAAGTTTCAGATGCAGAATTAACACGACTATCTTTATTTTACACTAGAAACGCTATTATCACGACTAATTTTCTTTTTATCATTACATATTACATAATTAAAGAAAAACTTATTCAATTTTCTATTATACTTTTTTTTGTATTTCGTTTAGCTATTTCTTAGATTACTCAAACGCGCTTTTTTTTTATTATTTTTCTTAACATCCCAACACGCCTTCCACTTTGCTGTCCTTTTGTCTCTATCAAGTAGATATTATAGTAGTAGTGTAGCTAAACGGACAGCCTCGTTAGGTTCAGTATGTGGAACTGTTGCTGTTTGTTCTTCCTTTGTACTCCTTTGTATTCCTTTGTAATCACTCATTCTCCACCCTCTGAGACACTCACCTCGCCCTTCCTCCCCAACCTATCATTCTCATCTCGTCCTTGTCTCCGCTTCACTAGTAATCTAAATGTTGCCTGTGTCAGCAGCCAAAGTATATTCTTAGGTCTTGCCAGCAAACACACATCAAGCTAGCTGTCCTGAGTGAACCCTTAAATTTAACTTCCTGCACGTGCTCCCATGCGTGGAAATTTTGCGTGTTGCTTAGAGAGGTGAAAATGCTTTGAGTAACGAGGTATTTTCATCTTGGTATTTATAACATTTGTTTTTAATTTTGTAATGGTATGTAAAATGACACGTATGGTCACACGGTATTAAAAGTTTGTATGTGCGATGTAAAAATGTGTTCTCTTCCTCCTCCTCCTCCTCCTCCTCCTCCTCCTCCTCCTCCTCCTCCTCCTCCTCCTCCTCCTCCTCCTCCTCCTCCTCCTCCTCCTCCTCCGCCTCTTTCCAGCGCAAAAAAGAGAGAATCTGTACTTTCACCGATAAAAAAGTGGGGGGAAAAAATTCATGCTTTCCTCGCCAAACACTCATGATAGATAGATAGATAGATGCGTGCGAAAGTGTGCTTGTAAAGGAAAAGGAAATCACCACACACACACAGGATAAAAAAAAAGAGAAAAAAAAGAGAGAGAGGAAGGGAAAGGAAAATCACATGCTCTTATAAACCTTAATTGAACTGTTGCATGTGTGAACCGCGTCGCAAGCTTACGGTTCTATCCTCATGAACCATTTTGAAGCCCCGTCTGCCCGGTTTTAAGCTGCCTCCTAACTTAACGCGAAGAGAGGAGGGGAGGGAAGGGGATGCAGGGAGAAGGGAGAAGGGGAGAGGATGGAGGGAATAGGTTTGGTCGTAGGGAGAGGACAGAAGGGAGTGTGGGTAGGAGAAGGGGTGTAGGGAGAACGGGAGGAAGGGGAGGGGAGGGGATACAGGGAGAGAAGGGAGAGGGAGGAAGGGAGGGAAGGGTCGATTGGTTTTCAGTTTTTGTGGCTCCGAAGCTCCCTCAGGTGTGTGTGTGTGTGTGTGTGTGTGTGTGTGTGTGTGTGTGTGTGTGTGTGTGTGTGTGTGTGTGTGTGTGTGTGATTTTGGAAAGGATTTTACGATGCTACTTTCTTTTTTTTATATAGTTTTGTTGACTTTTTTCAGCCTAGGGTCTTTTGGTATAGTTCTGTTTTGTTATGAGGTTCAAGGTTCTATTTGTTTTGGGGTTTTGTTAGGGTTTGGGTCTCAAGTCCTTTGTTGGCAACGCTGGAAAGCCAATTTAAGTCCTCAGGAGTAATTGATCTTCTTCAGCCCAAAGCGACTCCAACGTTTAGGAAACCCACACAACACAATTCCATTTTATACATCTTCTCTCTCTTCCTTCCCTTCCTTCCTTCCCTTCTCTCCTTCCTTCCATCCCATCTTCTCTCCCTTTTCTCTCCCTATCCACCCCTTGCTTCTTTAATTAAACATTTGTACCCTAATTCGTTTTCTCATTTTCTGTTGTCACCATTTAAAAGCGTGTGTAGAAAATTGGGTCAAAGAATTGCTCAGTTTAGGAATGCGTTAAGGCTTCTCAAATCATCCTTAAACATTAGCATCAAGTATGTGGGTGACGCTGAGCATAAATTCAAGGTGTTTTTTGATTAATTGTCGCCCAGGTGTTTGGCAGGGCAGGTAAAGGTGGTGGTGGTGGTGGTGGTGATGATGAGTGGTGATTGTGGTGGAGGCTAAAATTAAAGCCGCAGCTGTGGTGGTCTGGTGTGGTAAATAGATTGGTGTTAGAATTAGTATAATGCAATTGGCGATGGTGGTAATGATAATGGTGGTGATTATTGGTAGTAATGATAATGGTAATATATCGTGGTGGTGGTGGTGGTGGTGGTGTTGAGGTGGTGGTGATGAGGTTAGTAGAGACGAGGTTGTTAGTGTTAGTGTGGAGGTGGTGCTTCAGTGAGGTTTTAGTGGTGCTTCGAATAGTGTTTCGGATGTGAAGGTGGAGGGAGGGAAGGGAAGGGAAGGGAAGGGAGAAAGGCAGAGAGAGAGAGTTATTCTACTGATCTCACTCCCATATATTTCAGCCTCAATTTCCTTTCCTCTCTTCCTTCCTCCCTTTTTTTCCCCCATACTTTACTTTCCTCCTTGTACATACTCCTTCCTAAGTATAAAATTCCTCTCACTGTTTCATTTTTTTCCCGTCTATGTCAACCTCCACTCAGTCAGTCAGTCAGTCAGTCAATCTATTCCATTACCTCCTTTCCCCTAAACTAATTCTTTCCTTAGTTTCTTAATAGTTTCCTTTCACTTATCCTGAGTTTCTTATTTTCTTTCTTTACCTTCCATCGCTTCTCTGTACCCTTCAATACTTCTCTTTCTCTTCTTCTTACTTCTCCTATTCACCCCTTTCGTTTATTTCTTATGTATTACTCCTATTACATTATTTGTTGTATCTTCTCTTCATCGCTTCCTCCCATAAGGCTTTAGTGTCCATCATCATCTCCTTTTCCTCTTTCTACTTCTGTCACGCCGAAGAGAAAGAGAAAACGTACTTGTGTGAGCTAGCCAAGCCAAGGCAAGCCAAGCCAAGCGTCCTGTTGCTTCTGGTGATGACAACACCCTCCCCTTCCCCTCCTCTCCCCCTTACACACTAACGAAAGACTGGTGATGGGAGTGGGATGATGTGTGTGTGTGTGTGTGTGTGTGTGTGTGTGTGTGTGTGTGTGTGTGTGTGTGCGTGTGTGTGTGCGTGTGTGTGTGTGTGTGTGTGTGTGTGTGTGTGTGTGTGTCTCCCTCTCTCTCTCTCTCTCTCTCTCTCTCTCTCTCTCTTCGATGTGTCTTCTTCATCCATCCGTTCATTCATCCATCGTTCTCTCACTTGTCATTTTCCCTCCTTCCACCTCAGTCTGATTGAACGAGAGAGAGAGAGAGAGAGAGAGAGAGAGAGAGAGAGAGAGAGAGAGAGAGAGAGAGAGAGAGAGAGAGAGAGAGAGAGAGAGAGAGAGAGAGAGAGAGAGAGAGAGAGAGAGAGAGAGAGGAGGAGGAGGAATCCGATGGATCATTTCCAGGCCCCCGTCATCTCCCCTTCCCTTCCCTTCCTTTCCCCTCACCTTCCCTTGCCTCGCCTCGCCTTCCCTTTGTTATACTCACAGTCACCAGCAGAGAGATGCAGCGGCGTGAGGGAAGACCAACTGTTACTCGTTGTTGTTGTTGTTGTTGTTGGTTCTGTGGGACAAGTGATGCTGGACGGAGAGTAGGAAAGCGAAAAGGAGACTTAACAGAAAAAGAGAATGAGAGAGAGAATTACTTATTTATCCCATATATAAATCATAGTCATAGTATTCACCACGTACATACAAGTTGATTATGGATAAGACTGTAGTACGCCCTTGTGACAGTATACAAGACACACACACACACACACACACACACACACACACACACACACACACACACACACACACACACACACACACACACACACACAAGCACGAAGGAAACCAAGACCAATGAAAACACCGCATAACGCCTTACCTTCCTTACTCTAGCTACTTCCAGGCCAAGTATATCTACCCACAACCTCAGCCTAAGCCTTTACCTCAACCTCACCCAACCTCAGCCCAAGTCCCAGTCTCTAGCTACACATAACCACTGGTACTGACACACTAATTCCCCAAAAAGATATAGCATGTGTTCCGCACCACTCGCCTTTGTAGTATATTATTTTAAACACCGTTGCCTAGGAAGGAGGAGGAGGAGGAGGAGGAGGAGGAGGAGGAGGAGGTTGGGGGTTAAAGGATGTTGAGATCCTGTTTCAAGCCTCCTTTGCTTATTTCCATTATTTTTCTTAAACGAAATTATTTGTTTACACGTATTTTATTCCTTATGGTCTTTATTCCCTTATTGTTTTGGTTGTTTTCGTTCACTTTCACAATGTATGTCCAGTTTATTTTAGTTATGTTTTATCTCTTTCTTCTGTTTATATAGTTTTTTCCCTTTTTTCCTTTGGGGGTTGAGGGGAAGGGACAGAAGATGCTTTGAGAAGGTCGAGGGGATTCTGATTTTGTTTCTGATGACGGGAATGCGTGTACAGAGGGAGGAGAGACGCGTCTTAAAAAGTATTAAAACAACACTCACTAAGAAGAAGAATTATTGAGGTGAAGACTGAAGAGGAATTCTGACATCACCTCACCATTACTAAGAACCACGCCTCCTCTTCTTCTTCTTCTTCTTCTTCCTCCTCCTCCTCCTCCTCCTCCTCCTCCTCCTCCTCCTCCTCCTCCTCCTCCTCCTCCTCCTCCTCCATTGGGTAATCTCATAACGTCTGGTCTCAAACGACTTCCCTGACTCCTGCTCTTCGCCTTCCCTGATAATTACTTGCCACAAGCCTAACTACCCCGAGAGATGGTAATTAATTGGGTGATTAGTGTGCGATAATTAGCTTAGATTCAACCCGATGCAGGAGGAGGAAGAGGAGGAGGAGGAGGAGGAGGAGGAGTTTTATGAGCCTTGCGGAGTCGACGATAGTGATTTCAGCAGTAACTTGGGAGGGTAATCGTGGCGGTGTGTGTGTGTGTGTGTATGTGTGTGTGTGTGTGTGTGTGTGTGTGTGTGTGTGTGTGTGTGTGTGTGTGTGTGTGTGTGTGTGATTGGAAGGTGTGAGAGTGAGTGTGTGAGAGGCTACGGGTGTCGGTCATGCCCTATCGCTTCCCGCAGCAGGAGGAGGAGGAGGAGTAACAAGAGAGACAAGACGGAGAGAAACAACGAGAGTATTCCAGGTGCGATGCCTGAACCTAATCACATATAAGGACAGAGATACACTTCCTCGTATGGCCTTGCTGGAGGTACATGATAAAGGCGCAATAGCTCTCGTAGGAAAAATTCATCCCCCTAAAGCCACGTCATCTTGTCTGCAGCGGAGCGTCTCAGGGGCGAGGGACCTACCTAGCCTAAGGGTGGCTCATCCGACCACCCTCTTTCCCTCTATCCCTCTATCCCTCCATCCCTCCTTCCCCCCTCCGTGCCTCCCTCTATCCCTCCGTCTCTCTATCCCTCCCTCCCTTTATCCCTCCCACCGTCCCTCCGTCCTTCCTAGGGGCGCTGGGAAAAAATTTTAAGAATATATCACTGTCTTGAGCGGGTGACAGCTAGATGTGTAGCTCAGCCCAGCAGTGTATACCAGGAAAAAGAGAGCTGCCGGGAGCGTTTAGAGGGATAACAGAGGTACGTGGAGGACACAGATTCACCTCCACCTCCACCTCTTCCTCC
>JAXIVD010001444.1:62500-85984 GCA_036785275.1 Cancer borealis | reverse complement strand
CTATAGGAAACGTGGAATTGTACGAACTTATTCAGGGTCAGCCGCTAGGAAGAGAAATTGATATCAAGGTCAATATGCTAGGATGTCAACATGAACAGAGCAAGTAACTCTCTAAGAAACTAAACCGGTACTTTGATTAGGATCTACTATGCAAGTAAAATAAAAAAAAACCAAGATTTGTCTCCGCGGTAGAATTTCAATAGGTTAGAAATTTTACTGGATGACTTTAACACGAGTGAATCGTTGTTTCCTTGATGACGTTTCAAGGGATGACACCGATATATACTTGAGTTTCATATTAGTACTATAAAGTACTTTAGTTAATTTAATGCTCCAGAGTACTACAGGCCATTAAAAGAAAGTAAACTGAGAGAGATAGATCCCACCTAGATTATGCAGCTCAATTTTGGTCCCCTTATTATAGGAAGGATATAGGCTCCTTGGAGGCAGTTCAGAGAAGAATGACCAAGATGATTCAGGGGCTGAGAAATTTACCCTACAAAGATAGGTTAAAACGTCTTAATCTCCACTCCCTAGAGAGAAGAAGGGCAAGAGGAGATATGATTGAGGTTTTCAAATGGGTAAGAGAAATTAATAAGGGAAACATTGATCAGGTTTTAGAATTTAGTAGCCAGGATAGGACACGTGGAAATGGGTACAAGCTAGAAAAACTTAGATTCAGGACAGACATAGGTAGATATTGGTTCACAAACAGAGTCATGAACGATTGGAATAGGCTGGATAGACACGTAGTAAGTGCTGAGTCAATAGGTAGCTTTAAAAGACGGTTGGATGAGTATGGATAGGGATGACAGGTGGGATGGCTAAATATTGGATTATTCCAAGGGTGGGGGACAAGGAACTGCCTCGTGTAGGTCATTAACTGGCCTCTTGCAGTCTCCTCATTTCTTATGAGAGAGAGAGAGAGAGAGAGAGAGAGAGAGAGAGAGAGAGAGAGAGAGAGAGAGAGAGAGAGAGAGAGAGAGAGAGAGAGAGAGAGAGAGAGAGCGCGGAAAAACAGGTTTGTCTTTCCTACTTTTCAGTTACCTCTTTCACATGACTTTCATATACATTTCCCTTAACTTCTTAAAACGTTCTTTCTTTCTTTAAGTCGTACCCATATCCAGCTTCACAACGCGGGTGGTAGGTACAAGTACAAAAGAAACCAAACACGCAATGATGACAACCGGAAACTAATAAAAAATGAAGACGGGCGAGTTACTGGTAGAGATATTAAACTCTGACACATCTGAATGTTCCTAGTCTTAAGTGTATATATCCGTAAGCTGAAGGCCACGTAAACATATTAAACAGATTATCCCTTAAGAGAGACTGATAGTGGAGAAAAAATAAGGAATGTCTGCAAAACATTCAAAGATATAATACAGAAATCGTGGAACGGGTGATAAGACTTATTATCATTCAATAAATCTGGAATTTCCTCGCTTTTCTGTTTTTCATCTTCTCTTTTCTTGTTTTTGATTTTGTAATTAAAAAAGATGAATAAAAGTAGGAAATAGATTAAACGAAAAATAAAAGAAATCAAGAGTTGAAGATTTCATGTATAACAAAAATAACAAGACAAAAAGGAAAACAGGTTCACTATCATTTGGAAACGAACGAAATTCAGTGAAACATAAGACATACAAGATTATGGTCGCATCATTTGTACTCCTTACCCCCACTACACCTCCCCACTCCTACTTCTTTGTCCCTGGATCTCTCTCTCTCTCTCTCTCTCTCTCTCTCTCTCTCTCTCTCTCTCTCTCTCTCTCTCTCTCTCTCTCTCTCTCTCTCTCTCTCTCTCTCTCCATTTCCTCTACAGTCTACAGGTGTTAATACTGCATAAAAAAAGCTCAGGTGTGATCAACACGTGTGTGTGTGTGTGTGTGTGTGTGTGTGTGTGCGTGTATGCGGGACTGGCTTGAAGGTGGTGTCCACAAGTGGGTTAATAGTGTGCGTGAGACACGATTACCTATTCAACTGACTGTAAACTTTGTAAATAGTTAACTTTAGTTATTATAAGTAGTTTGAGGTTAAGTTTTAAGATAGGCTGTATTTACAGAATATCTGTAACCTGAAAAAATGCATTGCTTTAAGAATGATGAGTTATGTAAGATTGTGTAAATAAAAGAAAAATGAGAGAGAGAGAGAGAGAGAGAGAGAGAGAGAGAGAGAGAGAGAGAGAGAGAGAGAGAGAGAGAGAGAGAGAGAGAGAGAGAGAGAGGCCTACTTCCACACGATTTACGCAATACTCCTCACCTTTATCCACAACAACAACAACAACACACACACACACACACACACACACACACACACACACACACACACACAACACACACACACACACACACACACTACCACAATCGCACAGGGGAATGTTGGTTGCCTAATTCGAGGCGCCTGTGTGTGGAACCCGCCTCGCCCCTAGCCATTCACTCACCAACCATGCACACCTGCTACTATTACCACCAACACTGTCCTCACCACTACCACTACTACCACCACCACTACTACCACTACTACTATCTTTTTATTCATATTCACGTCCTACATATAAGCCATCACCACCACGTACCATCAACACCACCACCACCACACAGAGTACCTCACGTCAGCACAGGGTCGTTGACCTAACAACCCACGAGCAGGGGGAAAAGTTTAGGGGGAGAAAAAAGGGATGAAAGTTGTGGCCACTGACCTACTGCAGATACCACTTAACAGAGAGAGAGAGAGAGAGAGAGAGAGAGAGAGAGAGAGAGAGAGAGAGAGAGAGAGAGAGAGAGAGAGAGAGAGAGAGAGAGAGAGAGAGAAGTTCAATGCAAAATAAACCCGATAATCAAAGTAACTAAAGAAAGAATAGAACAATGAGATACCACCTTATTTTTTTCCTATTGACTTTCTATTCACATCGCTGTAAACTCTCTCTCTCTCTCTCTCTCTCTCTCTCTCTCTCTCTCTCTGATATTGCACTTCATCTTTAATTTTCTATTTCCTTTATTCACCACTTCATGACTCTTCCACATTCCGGCCTGACTCTCAGTGATTCACCTCCCTTCGCTCCACAATCCACTACATACACAAATAATGACATCAGCATCTTCCCCGTTCTCGCATCGGTGCAAGTTTCTCCATCGCATACAAGGCTGTCACACTCCTGCATGGTTTACCTTCTCCACTTCTCTATTCTATCATGCATTACTATTTAGATCTTATCTTTAACCTACTATCATGTCTACTTTCCGTTTGTCTTCGTTTTTTGCACGTTTCGTTTCCTTCTTTCGTTCTATTGTTACCTCTTAATCTTGTATAAGGAAAGAAGACGGAGAAGAAAAGACGAAGAAGAAGAATAGTAATAACATTGATAGTAATAACTTGCCTGGTTCTAGTGACAGGTTGCACGTGTTGCTATTACTCTTGTAACCGCAGATCTTAGCCGTGCTGTAGATCGTCGACATCTCCGTCACTAAGCTGTTGTACTGCAATCATGATGATGATGATGATGATGATGATGATGATGATGATGATGATGATGATGATGATGATGATGATGATGAAGATGATGATGATGATAATAATAATAATAACAATAATAAGAAAGTACACTAAGTTAATTCTCCATAAATCTCTGAAACTGGCAACTGCTAGACATTAAACCTTAAGAAGGAAAAAAAAGTGAATCATTATATCTATTCTGAAGGTTAAACTATCATATACAACATTGTTTTCTTCGACTGGTATTACACATTACCCAACACATACACACAGTCTACTATTTTTTTCCAGTCCTCGTAAATCTCAGCACAACAAAAAACCCTACTTTCCTATCAATGTTACCCATATATTTAAGGCTGAGAGCAGTAGGCAACAATAAGCAGCTTTTAAGCCTACTCACCTTTTCCAGATCCGCCTTGGGCAGCGCCGCAGTACCCAGAATGGACATGAATTTGAACTGTCTCTTAAGGAAAGGATCACTCAGTTTCTGCCATTTGCCATCCCATTGCTTCACCTTCTGCCAGTTCTCCTTCTCCCATGTAGCATACTTGATTTGCGCCGCAGCCTGCCACGCCACAAGGAAACACAAGCACAGCAATGTGGTTGAATTTTCTTACAAAGTGTGCGTGTCTATTCGTATGTGATCTCAAATATGTGTTAGTGAGATATGACCTATCCTTGCTGAACCCATGTTGTGAATCATTTATTGAACTTTTCCAAATGCTCTCTAATCTTATTTGCAATAATAGACTAGTAATTTATCTACAATTGAAGTCAGACTGACGGGTCGGTAATTAGACATTAATGCTCTATTTCCCTTCTTAAAAATCGGAACTACGTTCGCTTGCCTCCACATTGAAGGAAACTCTCCTAAATCCGTTGATTTCCTGAAAATATTAACTAACGGCTGGCTAACTACCTCTTTACATACTTTAATTACCCTGGGATAAACCTCATCTGGACCTGATGATTTAAACTTCATTTTATATATTTCCCTAATCACTAATTCCCTATATATATAGTTACTTCAACATCTACTACCTTTTCGCTTTTCTCCCCTCTATATATCTAATGACAAGGTGAATGTACTATACAAAGCAACTTATGTACCAATCTCAAGATATTATGTACATTTGTATCAAGAAATTATAGTTAAGTATGTAGTAATTTGCTTGGTGTGAAGATAGTAATCTAGCCAATTATATATGCCAAAAAAAAAAATAATAATTTCAGGTGTAACAAAAATTAATCCAAAAACTTTTTAACACCCATCATATTAGAAGAATTTGTGACGGCAGGGACTAACCTTCTCCTTCTTGTGCTTCTCTGTGATGTCTGAGCCAAATTTCCAGGACGCCGTACTGGCCAGCGTGCACTCTCTCGACCCTCGGTCATCCAGCTCCTCAAGGAACCGTTTGGCCTCCGCCTCGACCGTGTCCAATGGTGCCCCAGCTGCGTCTGAACACAGCACAACATATTAATTAATAAAGTTATTGTTGCTACTACTACTACTACTACTACTTCTAGATTTGTTGACTGGCACATTTCCCCCCTCCCCCACATTACAATTACTACTTCTAGTGCTACTACTATTACCACAACTACTAAGTCCAAGAAACGTAATTAATCTATCAGTAGAATGCATTTCTTTCCCTCGATAACCAAACGTTGATATTTGTTAAGAGACACAGACATTCACATATCAAACACACACTCTTCGTTCTGGTTCAGTGAAACACAAGAAATAAAAAAAAATCCAACGGATGCGACACAATCCACAACTAACACAGTAGTATATCTGTTACCGCCGTGCACTACCATGTTGTTGAGAGTAAAACATAAGCGGCTGTCTTAAGTAAACACTTCTAAACCTAAACTTCCAATACCTGTAGCGGTGGCGGGGGACTGGGGGACGGCCGTCGCCACAGTGAGGCAACACACCCACACCCACAGCATGCTGACGTGATACTGTCTGTCTGTCTGCCGCACTGCCAAGGTTCTTATATCTGCCTGCCTGATGCTGCCTCGGACGGGTTCCGGACAAAAGTTCGTATAGAAAAAGTTCATATGGCAATAATTCGTAGGATAAAGTGCGTTTGTCTAAAGTACGTCAGGATAAAGTACGTAGGGTATAAAGTTCGTCATGTCAAAAGTTCGTAATGGAAAAAAATCGTAATGGAAAAAATATCGTAAGGTTAAATGTTCGTCGTGCCAATGTTCGTTAGAAAAATGTTCGTACGCGTTAGGATCGGTTAAGTTAGGTTAGGTCGTTATGAATATTTTACATATATACATACGTACCATACGAATATCTGCATACAAACTTTAGCGTACGAACTTTTTGGTACGTACTTTTTTCAAACGAACTTTATCCCTTACGAAAATTTGCGTACGAACTTTATACATACGAACTATTTCCATACGTACTTTGGCCCTAAAAATCATATATATATATATATATATATATATATATATATATATATATATATATATATATATATATATATATATATATATATGTGTGTGTGTGTATGTATATATATATATATATATATATATATATATATATATATATATATATATATATATATATATATATATATATATATATATATATATATATATATATATATATATATATATATATATATATATATATATATATATATATATATATATATATATATATATATATACATGTATGTATATTCTGAGGGAAATGTAAGGTCTACATTCGAAACAGTTGTTTTGATGGAGAAATTTATTCTAACAAAAATAGTAATTCCAGGTCATTTCTTATGTTCTTATGTTCTTAAGAAATAGCATTCCCCTGTCAATGAGAGTGCACGGCTCTCAAACATGGAATGGGAATAGGAAACAGTAGTCAAGAATGTGTGGAGTGCAAATGAGTGCATGTATGTACAAGTGGAGTGAAAAACTGAATGTCCAATGGGGATGAAGAGATACACATTAGGGTGCTGTAGTAGTACTAAATGGATATCACTTTGAATTTAAAAAACAGACTGGAAAGGGGGCTGAAGAGATATACATTGAGGTGTTGTAGTAGTATCAAATGCATATTCACTATCACTTGAGTGATTGATTATCACCATATCATAAGTGGTAAAGTTGAAGTAATATCAAAACAGAGTGAATGCAGTTCACTGCTCACCTTGTATCTTGGGCCACCATTTCTTTTAGGAGCATGCTTTAGGGCCTCACTGATTTCCTCCTCCACTTCGGCAGATGTCGCCTTCATGTAGTTTCTTGAGCATGCTCCTTTGGGTAAAGAAACCAAAACGTATGAAGGTCAGCAAGATTTAATATTAGTTTTAATGTCAACCAGAGCAAAATATCTTCATATTACTACAAATACCAGTATTGCTTTAAGTTAATGTTGAAAATAAACAATTCTTTAAACTTACTAATGACAACATTATAGATAGGAAGATCAGTAAATGCTAACTTCCCTTTTTTTCCTTTCAAACTGTATGAAGACCACACACCATTTGTAGTCAGCTTTTGGAAAATCCTCCTGATAGTCTCTCCAAGGGTGTGCCCTCCTAACGATGACAAATACAGTATCTGTAATATATAGAAGGAGCAACACAAATACTTTAAAGTATACTGTTATTTAGCACAAAAAAATAATCCTATATCTATATTAAAAGTATCCAAAAACTGTCTGCAATAAATAATAGCACCATAAATACTTCAAAATATAGTTATTAGCACAAAAATATTCTCACATCTATATTCAACACAACCAAAACTTTCTCATATCCAAGACAATACAACTTATAAAAGTATCCATTACTGATTTTTATAAGGTACTTTATAATGAAGAAATTATTAAATATGAAATCCCTGATAATCAATTAAATTTAAGACGCCTAACGCCTGGCAGACGAACTCATTTAGTATTTGCTGTAAGTTTTGGTTGATTTCATTGACAGATAACTCTTCTATCTTTAACACTAGGTCACTTACCCTGTCTCTGTCGATACACCTAACAATTATCTATTCTTTCCTTCTTCACAAATGTGTCTTCCCATGTGTTCAGTTGTATTTGCTGTAGATGCAGTGCCTACCTTATTCAATCTAAATTGTGTAAACCAGTGTACATCAGAAAATAAAGCCTAAAAGGTTCAACAAACTGCTTTATGTACTGTATTACCTCGTTACTAGTTTGAGAAGCCAAGGAATAGCACAGCGGTTATTTTCACCAGTAAAGTAAGTATTGAAGACTGCAAGGAAGTGATCAAGGGTTCTTGCGGTTATGACGGTATATGGCCATTGGTAGAACCCATGGTGGATAACTGTAGCTCTTGGAAACTTTCAAATGACCCACATTAATGAAAATCGGTCTTCCTCCGAGATGCAGTATGACTAACAGTACACGTTTGCTACATATATGCGAGGGTAATAAAATACAATATCCTACACGTATGTTATTCTCCAGCATTCCATAAATTCATTCCAGATCAGAACCATCTGCACATACCTTACATTTAATAAAAGTCAGTAGTTCAGAAATTATCCTCTCTACACACCTTCCCCTGACAATAATAAAAGGCAGACTTAAATATACAAGTTTTAATGGTAGAGTAAGAGAATATTAAAGTCCCCACAGATGTAGAGTCCATGTTCCCCCAAATGCCATTACATAATTGTCTTAGAGGACAATTGCACAGTTTTGTACATTCTAAAAGTAGTTTAATGGGCAAAAATAATGTTTTACAATAAATGTCGGTGAAATTTTGTAAAAACTCCTTAGTCACGGATGGACTGGTTGTACGGATTCAGAAAACCGTATCTTGGGTAATAAGTGTTGTAAACCTAGTGCCCAATCATATCTTACCCCACTCATACGGGCACAGAAACGCATCCTCACGGAACGAGGGTGGGATGGCTAAATATTGGATTATTCCAAGGGTGGGGGACAAGGAACTGCCTTGTGTAGGTCATTAACTGGCCTCTTGCAGTTTCCTCATTTCTTATGTTCTTATGTAACGAGAACTTTCTCTCGACCTCGAAGGGCAGTAACACTGGATAATACAAAGAACTTTTTTCCTCACTGTATACACAGTATGCAATTACATAATCCTAACCTAAATGGTAAAACATAACCAAGAACTTGTGTGCACCAACTGCTTGGGTGTCTTAGTAGGGCCTTGACCTTCCTGGACCACGGTCACTGTGGGAAGAGAGGAAGGTTAAAAGAAATGAAAAAGTAAATAATATAAATAATTAAATATAAAACTTAATTAATTAACTAAAAAAATCAACTGCAGTAATTTCCCCAACAATAACACAAACAATCCTTCCAAGTCCACTAGGTTCAGCAGGACTCACCCCTTCATTGGGCCACCTCCATCACGGTCACCATCTCGATCACCATAGCCTCGGCCCCTCATGCCCCCTCGACCTCCGCGATCACCACCACGTCCCCTGAAGCCGCCACGGTCTCCTCGGCCACGGAAGCCGCCACGGAAACCACCACCACCACCACCACCACCACCACCACCATTGTCTGAAAATAGTTGAGGTTCACTGAATGAGTATAATTTCAAACATTGTTGGCATTTGCAGACGAGTGAGCTTTACCTAGGCATCATTTCACACATCATAATATATCCTACTGGAAATATAAGACTCTTCTTGGAATACCTCCATCATGTCTACTGATCAATAACACTCACCATCATCAAGACCGGCAGGCTTGGGTTCGTTGCAGCGGTTGCAGCTGTAACGCCAGGCAAAGTTGTTGTTGCCACAGCTGGGAACAGGACATCGCCAATCTCCAGCACGTCCTATAGTACCAAAAAAAGAAGCAGCAATGTTGAGACAGGTGGCTGCATGAACTGACCATTGAAGATATACCTTTGAAGTGAGTAGGCCCTCACAAACACACTAAGTCACCATTGAAAAATCAACACTCTTTTGTCCCAGTAGGGCTACATATCTGCAGATCTAAGTACATATGCAATAAATTCTACCTGCGGCTTCAAACTATTCCTAAATTTGCTTATTTTCAAAACCTTTCCCAGACGCCACTGATGGCCAGTGTAATAACTAATATCCCTTTGGGGGGATGTCAGCTCAGTATATAGAGACAGTAATATCTATAAGCACAAACACTGAAGACAAGCAAGGATTTAAGGAACACAAGTCATATATGCGTCTGAACTATTACCATCGCCATCACATTTAAGTATAGTGCTTTACACTAGAAATAAAAATCATTAGGGGAAAAAAATGTTGCATTGAAGTAAGCTGTGGATTCAAGTAAGCAGTATTCAAACTCATACACATTCATTAAATTTGAAATGTGAGGCAGCAATGAGTCAGGATAACACCTCACAGGCACCACACTCATCCTGGCACCCCCACCAGTAAGTATGCACCCACCTCGGCCACCGCTTGGTGGTCCATCACGCCCATCACGATCACCACCACGGCCTGGAGGTCCACCACCACGCCTGTCAAAGCCTCTGTCACCACCACCCCGGCCTCGGCCTCCTCCTCCTCCTCCTCCACCACCACCACCACCACCACCACCACCTCCTCCTCCTCCACCACCACTACCACCACCGCTACCGCCACGCTCATCGCCGCCAGAATAACCACCACGCCCACGCTCATAACTGCTCTTTGGTCTCTCTGCCAGCTGGACCTGTGGGTACAAATTAGTCAGTTAGCCTGAGAAGATGGCATCAATAATTCCTTCAAGTTCTCTGCCGATAAATTTAAGATTTCTTTTTTCACGCTGTACAGTTTTTAAAATGATAACACAGAATCTTAAGTTTAACATATTATAATTTTGAATGTGATAATGGATATGGAATTGGAGTCTAGAGTCTAGAAGTATTACCTTTACAGTTCGTCCCATGAAGAGCTTGGCATCAAACCATGAGATGGCAGACTTGGCTGTGTATGGATCATCAAAGGTGACGGTGCATTCTCCCTTCATGCGGCCGGTGGCTTTGTCCTTGTACATCCAGATCTTGGGACGCTGTGTTCTTTTATCCATCTAGAACAAATACGAACCACCATTAATACATATAGACGTTACTATTTCATCTGTACTATAATTTCTTTTAGCACAAATGTCTTGACATTAGCTGTGAATCTCCTCTTTCCATGCAATATGCTTATAAGGTCTACTTTTTCACACCTATGTAGCATCAAACTAAAAGTAAGACTCACCTTGATCACCCCAATGGAGCCAAAGTGTTCCTTAACATCATCCTCAGTAGCATTGGTAGGCATGCCAGAGACAAATATTGTGTCCTCTTGCATGACCAAATCTGCAGACTCACCCCTGAAGCGGTCGCTTGAGCTGCCCCCGCGACTGTCCCCATCGTAGGAGGAACGGCCCGAGTAGCTCCCACCACTGTCCTCTGCACACCAACACACAACCTTCTGTTAGCTGGGCCTTCCATACCCTCACTTCAACTGAGCCTTGTTCATGCTAGCCAAATGAAGCTCCATAAGGTATATCAACAAGAATTTTTCTTAACCTTTTTGTGTTAGGTGTACTCTGCATTATACCTTCGGCCTTTTTGGCAAACATGAACAAGATACTTCTAATGTATAGGGATAGGTTTTGCTTAAACTGAACTGTTAAAGTGCCAATGGGTGACTAAAAAATCATCATAATCATTCTACAACAGACGGCACACTCTGACTAAGCAGGTCTGCTTCTTAGCTCTACATGATCACATTCAAGCTACATGATCACATTCAGGAGCAAGTGTCCACCTAGGCCTCAACTACACTCCATTCCCAGCAACAGCCGACCCCGGCCGGGGAACGCACGCACTTTTCAACACAAGAGCATCGTAGTGACATGTTACTGTTAGCACCAAACAAACAGTACCACCACAAGTAACCATGTACCCTTTACCACCCTCTTGACCTGAATGACTACCACACGTCAATCCCACGTGACTACCTTGTATTTCATTACCATTGCCACACCACTGCAGGCATCTCAGGAGAGTAAGAAACCCAGGGAATATATCACACTACACAATGAAGGTGCTTAGTACCAGACAAGATCTTTGTACACAACCCTCAACTTGCACACCCACAGTAATATTGGGGCTGTTGTTTTCATTACCTAACACATACCATACCAAAACATGTCATTTTCTGCCTCACACCATGAGCATGCAACCTAAGATGTATATTTACCGAGGAAATAATACCAGGAACTCCATTTACCTTTCCGTATACCGAAGCACTACTCATTGTCACAACGTACCAAAAACCTTCGGATGATTCATAGCAATACGTTCTCGTGTTACTAAAAAAGCATTACACGTGGGGCATCACACATTCATCAACACTTTAAAATAAAATACTCGGCTTGTACTTCATCATAAAAACCCTTGTGTAGTCACCTTATACCTTAAAATGATGTTTAAGACTCATCGTTTCCTCCTAGCAGTCCAACGTAAATGGACGTCACCAACACAACCTTGAGGTACGGATACGCCACTCCTGCTCTCCTGACCTTGGAATTTGTTATCCCTACACCTGTGGTTGACTTGGCACCTCACTCAGATGGGCCACACTATTCCCTTAACAGTGCCTGTGCAACCACAAACTAATTTTACAGTTGAAGCCTAATAACATAAATGCTTATCCTCAATTGAATGCTTACTTCATATTTGGTGGGAAAATATCAATAATAATTTTTCATTACTTACTCCCCATGTAATTTAAGAAAAGTGGTTTTTATATACCAAGAAAGCAAATTGAATATATTTGTAGAGAATTTTTTTCTTCCCATAATTGAGGATATGCACATACAGACAGGCCATACCACAGCCTCAAGTGAAACCACACACTAGCTTTCTTTTTATCATGCAAGAATATAATAAATGACCAGACATCACCTTGAGGCCACAGTGTTCCTTTGAGGGGAGACCGCGGCCCTGTAGGACTTGGCCCCACAGGTGAGGTCTCCCCCCAAAGGAGCCTGCTTGAGCAAAACTGATGAAAAATCACAAGCACCATGAGATGCTGTTACCTTTGTAATAACCTCTCCCTTGATCCCGCCTGTAAGAAGACACTTTGACATCAGCTGCTCTGTTGGCACGAAGCTGTCAAGTTGTCAAGCAGTCAAACAGTCATACAGTCAATGTCTCGTCAATGATGTGGCTTAAGAGACC
The DNA here is from genome assembly GCA_036785275.1 of Cancer borealis. Classification (NCBI taxonomy): domain Eukaryota; kingdom Metazoa; phylum Arthropoda; class Malacostraca; order Decapoda; family Cancridae; genus Cancer; species Cancer borealis. The sequence goes on along the minus strand of JAXIVD010001444.1, from coordinate 73,307 downwards.
AGAGTAACAAGCATTCCAATGCATCCATGGTTAATACATTCATGCAACTTGAAATCTTGTTAAACTGGTAGCTGGAAGGAAGTAATGATTTTTCATGTGTATTAAAAATGACATGAAGAGCCGACTGTCACCTGGCAGTAAAAAATCTTGGTGAGCTGAAAGTCAAGAGAGTCAGCTTGATTTACAGGCGAGTTGACATCAAGGGAAGGTTGTTGGTGTCCCGCGAACAGCATTACTGGGGCATCTTCCTGCTACCCTCTGCCCGGCCTCATCACGCTGATACAATCACCACCACAGACCACACTGGTTTCTGCCATCAGCACCAACGCTGTCCACACTTACGTTTGGAGACAAGAGCCCCAACTGGCAAACTTTTCTCACTTGACACTATTTTACAGCCACCAAATGGAATACCCTGCCTAAATTTTTCCTTGAACACGTTGATACATCTCTTAGTGAGTGGCAGGCACTTGCACCACTAATACCATGTGGGAATGTAAGTGTGGAACTAATCATGGCAACACACACTGATGATCCACATTATTACCAATTAAGGACACACCTCCACTCATAATGGCTTTCATTATTCTTTAATCTTGACACTCTTCTTAATTCTTCTACTTGACTGGGCACCTTTATCAAGAATATAACACAATACATAGGCATATAACAACTCTTCATCTCTCCTCTGTTTCCATTCTTACAAAGGGATAAACCTGTCAGAAAAACTTAAAAATAAGTTAAATATTTGCAGCAACAGCATCCTTACACTACTCAAATCAATTGTTTACCATATGTACAAATAAAATGAAGCATCCCTCAGTGACCAAAAAAACCAAAATCCTCAGAACCATTTGAACTTGAGTGTACCATACCAAAAACATGTACTATGCTCAAAATAGTACTCCAGATTTCATCCTCTGGTAACAATAGTGCAACCATCATTTTAAAGCCTCAGATGAACTGATCTCTATTAGCGAGACTATAAAAGTGAATTATAGTCTATCAACAAGACCTTCTAAGCAGCCTTGCGAGGTGGTCACACTTACCTATGAATGGGGGTTGAGAGCTGGTTCTCTGGAGGCCCCTGCATGCCACCATAGCCTGGAGGGGCAGACTGGGGGGGAGGAGCCATGTCTAGAGCACCTTGAAAAGTTCAGCAGTCTGCATTAGTACACAGAAATGCTGGGCCACATCCTGAGGGTACAACAACCGCTTGCTTCAATCTCACACCGCTCCACACCAACGTGACTGACATACAGTCCTGGCCAAGCATCAGCACTACACCAGCAGGGGACTCAGTGCTGTATTTACATTAATTTTATTAGTCAATACATTTCTCCAATAAATGTGAACAGTGCATCAACTCTAATGAAGTAGAGCCTCACAAGGCAGACATGAAACATGTGACTGGTAACAAATGGAGGGCAAGAGCACAGCATTTCTTAAATTTTGTGCAAGGCTACCACTTCAAATGTTCCATGTGCCCCGCAGTGGGCCAGAGGAAGTCTGGCAAATGAAGGGAGTGAAGGGGCATCATCATCCATTAAGGTCCCTATAAGGTCAGTCAGGTACAGTCTAGTCAGTGCCATATTCCTGAAAAGTAAAATAACAGACAACACTCAAGAAATATCACTTACTGTTGAATCCACCACCTTGCCCACCATAACTTCCATTGGTGGGAGGGGGTGCCCCATAGTTAGGGCCCTGTGGCCCCCCATAACTTCCCCCTGAGGGAGGACCACCATAGGTTCCTTGAGGTGGCGGAGGGCCACCATAGCTCCCTTGAGGCTGGACGTTTGAATAGTTAGCACTGGGCTGGTTGCCATAGCTACTGGCATGCTGGCCCCCATAAGTACTGGAGGGGGGCTGGCCATAACTGCCAGACTGGTAGCTACTGCTCTGCTCATAGCCCTGAGACTGGCCACCATAGCTGTTGTAGCCCCCACTGCTTGCTGCTGGAGGCTGCACTGGAGGTTGACTCTGCTGCTGCATCCCATAGCCACTGTATGAGCTGGCTGGCCCACCTGTTGTAGTAGGACCTCAACCTCAGTCACTCTTCAATACCATGTCACACCAACATACTCAACACACCTGTGCCTAACAAACTGGAGCAGGAAGGCCTAAACGTCAGACTCAAAGTTATTCCAATGCGCCTAGACACTCACCCTGGGGTGGCGGTGCTCCATAGGTGGGAGGGGCGGCGTAGGGTGCCTGGCTCTGGGAGTATCCCTGAGGTGGTGGTGCTGAGTAGCTGCCATACTGGGGCTGGGAGTAGGATGAGGCCGGGGGAGGAGCAGCACTGGAGGTGTTGCTATAGCCTCCATAGCTCCCTGTGCCGGCACTGCTGCCCCCACCGCCACTACTGCCCCCGCTGGCATACCCTCCACTATAATTGTACTCTGCAAGGGGTGGTTAACCAAGTTGGTGGGAAAACAATATTTGAAACATATACTCAAGCAATTATTAATGTGAGATAACAATCAATACATGTCACTGTAAAATGAGAACTAGCCTCTCACTGGTATGAGGGATAGTGAGTCTGGCTCATTGATCAATAATGTTTCAAGCAAAAACAGTGTGACAATGACATTAACAAAATACAACATAGCTACACATAATAAACCCTAATAAACAAGTTAAAATACACTCAAGGATGGAGATTCAAGTAAACATAAAAAAATAACTTAAAAAGTCACTACAGTCATTTTCACATGCCAAGTTTGGGCACACTGGTAAGGCCTTGGTCTTGGTAAACTCTCACGTCTGTCTAAGTCAAGATGGCTCAACAAGTAGTGCACAGAGTCTTTGTGTTTGGTCAGAGTTACAGACATCCAATAGAGTTTTTTCGAGTGACTCCATGAGTTAGTGCACATGGGAATGAGACTTCTGAAGAGCCTTTGGAAACATGGCTCCTTACCTCAACTTTATACAACTTCACAATACTTTAATTGACTTTGATCCATGTGAATTGCTGAAATAGAATATTCCATTTAGAGAGGAACATTGTTTGCGTACAGTCTCATTACTTCCATGACAGCCCGTTACAGGACACACTGACACCAAGCAGTCACCAGATGGAAAAAACTCTATCATAAGGATGGCCACCAGCAAGCTGAGCAAAATGCAACTTAAGAGCAATTAGGTTTCATCAAGGGATGGGAGTTCTAAGGGGCTTCAGCATGCATATGTTCATGGTTCTAAATAAAACTTAACTCATGTAACAGTTATTATTACCCTGTTCCCTCCCAAACCCACCCAAACCACAGGGATGAAGTGCATCAACAACACAACATCCATTACTTGACAGCTGAAAGACAAGGTTGGTCATGTGATACAGTATAAGGGCCACTACGCACACACACACGTGAGAATGAAACACTATACACTATATTTACCGTATCCATCACAGTTTGGGGATTACCACCCTCACTTCCCCTTAAATAAACAAACTAGTGTACGGATCTCCCTTCCAAGCCATCCTCACAACACACATCATCACTCCTTTATTGCTACCTATGCATGCTTACCTATTAAGGTCAGCATGCATAGATATATAGTAATAAAACCCAACCTAACCATTCTAACTTGACTTTTTTTCATTACTCTAACTCAACCACAACTTACACTAACTAATATAAGTATGATGGAATGTACATCTTTTCATAAATCCATATACTACAACAATACTCCAGTAAGCATCATATTAACACTATGGCATGGGAAGCCTCGCACCAGTTGCATCTATATATATATATATATATATATATATATATATATATATATATATATATATATATATATATATATATATACCTAGCTAACATCCCCCTTAGGAGGGTACACAAGACAAAGTGTTTAGGGATCAAGGAAACATTACTCTCCCTGCCGCTCTGTGCCTCTACTCATGATAGGGAACACAGGGGAGAGGCTTCCCAGAGCCCTCGCTTTGTGTTTTAAGATCGGCCTTCATCACCTACAGGGAATGCAATGATAGTATTAGTGCAGCCTCCAATACAGGGCATGAAAAAATAAATTAATAAATAAAACATCACCTTACATACATACTTTTCAAATGTCTTGTCATGAGCTAAATAAGCTGAGTCAATATAAATAAAAGTTTACTTATTTGCACAGGTGACTGGAGTACTACTGGTGATAAATAACTGGTTGAACAACTGCCCCGTCCTAGATTCACAGCCTGGCTCACCGTGTTGTAATGAGGCATTGTTCAATAGGTTCTAGGAGAAATAAATCACACAATCACGCTCCTCTCACTCAGATGGATGAATCTAATTTATTCCTCTTCTGTAAAAAGTTAAAGCAGATAAAAGAAAACGTGCATCAAAACAACCAAAAATTATGTTCTTATCAAAATAAAAATAGAATGAACATTAACCTGACATGATAACCTAATGCGACGCTAATGTGATGATTTAAACTCCTTCACTGCTGAACTGTTAAGGCAAGTCTGCAGTTAGCGAGGGAAAAAATACATGAATGTAACTCATATCGCACAGGTAACCTTGGCGATGAGACGAACATGATTATGTAACAATACCAAAGTTAGATCAAGTCTTATATAATGCGAGTGAGTCAATGTGAATAAAGTTACCGTTAGGTTATATTAAGTATTATGTAATTAAGAGATAATCTAAAAACGGCTGTTGGCAGTTTATCTCCCCGGCAATGTGTATAATAATTAAATAATACTGAACAGCCTCAGTGTTGTGCATAATAAGATGTCTCCCCTTCCTATGTGTAGTAGTTGTTACATGTTACATGAGCAGTGTTGGGTGTTGAGGGACAGCATAGGGTTAAGTGTGTGTGTGTGTGGTGTGCTTCAAGGCCCGTGCTGGCCCCAGGCCTTACACCAAAGGGTGGCCACGCTAACCTCACTACCCCTACACGCGGGAACTGTACCCAGGTAATGCAGGGCCATCATGTCCCTCTCCCAGCACCCCAGCCTACAGCCCCACATAGGCCTACCATGCAGCAGCACCACGTGATGCATCCCCGGTTCACCCCAGCCTGGCCTGGCCTGGCCCCACCGCCACCCTTGCCTCCACACACCTTCAGGTGCACCACCCACGCCCACCACCACCCCCACCCCACGCCCACACCCCAACCCTCGCCCCGCATAACAGCCCGTCCTAGGAGCCAGGACGGAGGCGTGAACAGTAAGCTGGGATAGTTACAGTAACATGCTGCAGGACAAAATGGCCACCACAAGCTGGGAGTGGGGGGGTGAACGCTTCCATCCAGTGTGTCCGCCGGTGTGGCCATGGCCGAGGGTTACTTACGTGTTTCAGCCATGACCAGTGTTCCCTGGGTAGGCCTGGTGGTGAAGATGACTCGTTAACACACTACAGCAGGACACACGAGGACCACTACACAAGGTGCCGGAGAAGGTCCTGCCGCGCGTACTCAGGGTAGACGCGTCTCCTGATTGGCTAACAGCCCAACACACTATGACGTCACGCTGCGCACGGCTATCTCAGAGACCAGCATTATAACGCTATGTAAACATATGTATGACCTTTATATTATGAATAGGAAAAATATATCACAAACTTATTTATATTGAATTTTTATCTCAATCATAAAACTGCAATATTACTAACTTAGGAAAGGGAAGGAAACCATTCATGCCAATAATCGTAGGGATTCATGAAGGATTATATAATTCTTCATTGAATAAGAATGTTAGGCTAGGGCATGTTCTTATTTTTCATTATCGTTTGTTTCAAGAAGTGCGAGATAGCCTAGATGTTTCTTTGGGCCTGGACTTTTACTATAACTCTCTTCTGATAATTATCTCGTAGATACCAAGGCCGTACAACCAACCCATTAACATAATCCATTATCCAGTTACATAACCCTTTGTTTCGTTATTTCCTCCTACTTGACCCTTCTTGTCCGTTACTCATCCAGTCAAGCACCTCGGTCACTATCAAAGATCTTACAAGGATCTTTTAAGAAGGATATGCTAATCTAATGTAGATTGCCAGGGAAAAAGTGTGTTGTAGCTGTATCCTGTCAGATAGCTTTGCCGTCATCAAAACAAACCCTGGGTGGGCGCGCGGAGCTACGGCTGCCCACAGTTGTACTTGGACAAAATTCTAGTGTCCCTCCTCCTCCTCTCTCAATCAAGTTTTCCAGGAGTGATGTAGCAGTGTTCCCTCAAGAATGCGCGCTGACACATAGAGAACTGCGCCCTTGTAAGGTATACTATTTTATTCCATATATCCAAATTTTATATTTATAAATTTTCATGTTATTTGTTACTTGTGTTTCTTGTTTATCTGGTCCCACTTCCGCCGAAACGCTCTGCAGGATCCACATATTCTAATTCATTAATTTTTCAATATTTTATCACACTTTATAAGGTGTGATAAAATATTGAAAAATTAATTAATATATATGCCATGTTAATTGTCAATGTTTCATTTACTTTGATTTACTTTGATTGAAGTTCTGGTAGAATCACCACGGCCAACTTGCTAGTCCGCCGCCTCCACACATTTTTTCAGCCTTCATATACTGCAGTTGGTCGACTATGCAGTTTGATGCTGCACCCCGTGGACTTGGGCTGTGTGGATGGGAGGCTCGCCTGGTACATCTTTCAGGAATTTATCGAGCCTCCTTTTGAATGCTTCAGTGCTACATCTTGTTGCGTCCCTGATTTCCCTCGGCAAACAATTGAAGAGTCTTGGACCGAAGTTGTTAAAGAGTTCCGCTTCAACTGTTTTTAGTCGTTGTGAAACCGAGGTGAGAGCTTTTCTGGAGCATGTTCTCCCGAACCTGGGATGGGTCTGGCTCTTGACAGCATCTTCCTCCCGTGGAGATGGACAAGGCACCATACCTTCGATGCTCTTCCAGGTATATATAATGCAATAGTGCTCTCTTCGTCTTTGTAGGGAGTACATGCCCAGCATCTTAAGTCGGTCCCAGTAGCTCAGGGATTCATTGGTTATTTTCCTGGTGAACACCCTCTGAACCTGCTCCAGCTCCTGTATATCTTTTATCCTGTAGGGGCACCATAGCTGACATGCATACTCCATTTTTGAGACCACCAGGGACTTCCAGAGTGGGAGAAAATGATTTGGGTCTCTTGACAGGAAGGTACGGAGAATCCAGTCTGACATCTGTTTGGCTGTTTTGGTGACCTTTTGGATGTTCACTGAAGGTACAATCTTTACTCATCCACACTCCGAGATCTTTGAGGTAGTCCTTCTCTTCAATGGGATCTTTACCTGCAGTGTAGGTGTTTTCCTGCAGGATTTTGTTGGTACCATATCGTAGGATTTCAAAATGTTCGTTGTTGAATGACATGTTGTTTATCGATGCCCATGTGTATATCTTCTCTAGGTCCCCTTGTAACACCTTAATATCCTCTTTCGTTCGAATGTCATCTGCAAATGATGTAACCCTCGAGTGTGTCACTCCCTGGTTGATGTCCCCTATCATGACAAGAAACAGGAGAGGGCCAAGTACCGATCCTTGGGGTACACCACTTATTACCTCTGATCTAATGGATTGTGCACCCTCCACCATGACCCTCTGGACTCTCCCAGCAAGGAAGCTATGGATCCAGGTTCCGAGCTTCCCACTAATTCTCCTCTCTTTCAGCTTATGGAGAACTCCGTGATCCACCTTGTCGAATGCCTTAGCGAAATCTAGGTATATGACATCCACATTTGTTCCGTTTTTCACCTCTTCTAAGACATTTGAATAATGGTCTAGGAACTGGGAGAGACAAGACCGTTCTTTCCTGAATCCATGTTGTCCCGGGTTAAGGTGATTCTTTGTTTCAAGATGGCTTATCAGGTTCTTTCTCAATATTCGTTCAAAGATTTTCATAATGTGGGAAGTCAATGTCACAGGTATATAGTTCTTGGGAAAAGCCCTAGAATCCCTTTTGAATATAGGGACAACTTTTCCTTCAGTGAGGGATGCTGGAATTGTTCCTGTGTCCAGTGATTTTCTCCACAATATGTATAGGGACTTCGATATGCTGTCCTTGCAGTTCTTGAGAAAGATGGCTGATATGTTATTGGGTCCTGGTGCGAAGTTGTGTTTTATTTCATTAATGGCTTCCTTGATGTCCTCCTCTGCAATTGCGACGTCTGTGATATTCTCTTCATTTGTTTGATCGATGCGGAAAAACTGTGATGGGGCAATGATCTTTTCAGGCAGTGGGTCGCTGTACACTGAGGTATACTGGTTTTGTAGTATATCTGCTACTCGTATGGGATCATTTATCACTTCACCATTTTCATTTTCCATGGGCCCAACATTTGCTTTTACGGTTAATTTTCTTTTGGCATACGAGAAAAAATAGTTTGGGTTTCTCTTTATTGCTGATACTGCTGTTTTCTCTTCCAGTTCTCTCTGCTTTTTATGTGATTCTTCAAGTTTCTGTTCTATAGACAGTATCTGGTTTTCAATGTTATCTCTTAGGGAATCACTGCTTACCAGCATTTTACTTAAATTCTTTTTCAATTTTTTTTCGTTTTCTCATTAGAATTTTTGTCCCTCGGTATCATCTGTTGTTTCACTGTCCTCTTTTTTGGAATATGATTTTTGCAGACTGAATCACATACGATCATGAATTTTTTCCAGGATTTCTTCTGTCAACCTTTCATTTTCTAGCATATCCCAGTCCACTTCGTTAAGTTCTGCATTTACGTTTTCCCAATTTGCATTTTTATTGAAGAAGTTCAGAGACTCTAGACCACCTTCCACATTATTGATCAATTTTGATCCGACAGACATTTCTTTGATTGTGTTAGTTTTCACTTCCACAAAACTATGGTCAGATATGATGGTTTTCAATATACTCTGACTGTAGATCAGGTCCACGTTATTCACAAAAATTAGGTCGAGGGTATTGTGCTTTCTTGTCGGTTCACTAATGATTTGCTCTAAGAAGGTGTCCTCAACAAAGTCCATCAGTAATTTTGCTTGGTCTTGGTCGTCACTTGTTCCACCGACAATCTTTCCTGAAGGCCACTTGATTATTGGTAGGTTGAAGTCTCCTAGGAGCAATATATTTATGGGTTCTGCACTGACCTCCCTCAATTTTTCTTTCACTTTCTCTAATGTATCTGCGAACCTTCATTTCTCTGATTTTGGTGGTCGGTACAGAACTGCTACTATCTGTTGTCTTTTCTTTATTTTCACTATGAGCAGTTCATTCATACTATCCGAGTGGGAGAGGAGTATTTCAACACTGGGTGCAATATCATCTCGGATATATAACACTACTCCTCCATGACTTCTATGTTTCCTATCTGTGCGGAACAGGGTGTAATTCACAATTTTGACCTCTTCATCTTTTATGTCTGGTGTTAGGTGAGATTCTGTTAGGGCTATAAATGTGTAATCACTTTCTGAAGCCAATTCGGCAATATATGGGAATTTGCTATGATTTTTCATTGGATATAAACCATGTATGTTGTCGTAGCAGTCAGAAAACAGAAAAGTTTTAAGTTCTTTCTTGAATTTGGAGAGCTTGTTAGCTTTTCTTATGTCAAGAGGGAGTTTGTTGTACAGTCTTGGGGCGGCAGAACTGAAAGCACGTAATCCGATATTTGAAGAATACCGTCCCAGCAAACATGGAATGAATGGGCCAATAATGGGCCAATGCTGGCACTCCGGCATTGCAAGTGTTGGGCCAATGCTGTACATTTTGGCTGCCAGTACTGGCCCAATTTAATTCAGTTATCCGTTTGCACCCTGGCATGTATGGGCCCGATACTGGATCTATGTTGGGCCAGATGTCGGATCAATGATGGGCCAATAATGGCACATCTACATCGTGCTTTAATAGTATGGCAGCAATCGTACCAATTTCACCAGTTTACCACCTTGGATATTGGCCCAATATAAAACCTGAATTCAAACAGATATTGTCCCAACACAGGACCTGAATGTAAACAGACGTGTATATATATATATATATATATATATATATATATATATATATATATATATATATATATATATATATATATATATATATATACAGTGGTACCTCTTGATTCGAACTTAATTCGTTCTTTTCGGTTGTTAAATTTGAGAAAATTCGAATTAGGAAGTAATTTTTACCATTGAAATTTATGTAAAAATAATTAATCCGTTCCAGTTTATTTTAAATAAAAAATACTAAATAAAAATGCATTTTAACTTACGTGGATGATAGTAGTTGCTGGCACAGGTGGATGGTGGCAGAGGGTAGAAGGATGATTACTGCCTGGATGGCGAGTCCCCCTCCATAAGAACAGAGGGCAACTCAAAAGCTGGTGTTTTCTCTCTTTTCTGTTGTTTACTTTCTTGTCTCTCTGGTGTTTCTTCTCGTCTCTTACTGGTTTCTTTTTGCACAAGAAACCTATCCAGAGTGACTTGTCTCTCTCTTTTCTGGAGAAGTTTTCTGAAGTGAGACATAACATTGTCATTCATAATGTTCACTGCTCTATTGCTAACAGTTTGGTCAGGGTGATGCTTTTCAATACACATCTGGAGTGTACCCCACATGCTACAGATTTTTTGGACTTGAAATCTCTTCCCTTTCTTCCTCGTCCTCTGATGAACTCTTGATGGCCTGCTCTATATCCTTCACCTGTTCCTCCTTCAGCTGAAGAAGGTCTTCTGTGGTTAGTTCTTCTTTGTGGTCCTCCACATCATCACTGTCGACCTCCAATCCCAAACCTTTGCCAAGTGACACTACCTTATCCACTACTGTCTCTGACGGTGCCTCCCCAAAGCCTTCAAAATCTCTTTCAGCCACACAACTTGGCCAAAG
>JAXIVD010001444.1:10000-60000 GCA_036785275.1 Cancer borealis | reverse complement strand
CTGCCATTGATTGTATGAATGGCCGCCAGAGGGTGTACATCTTCTAATATTTGTAATACTATTGATTCAGCTTAATTTAATACAAAATAATATCATATATATCAAAACATATTTATATAAAGTATTTTAGTAATAAAATTAAGGTATATTATAAGGCAAATCAATGTTTAACTATGAGCCTGAGTAAGGTGCGAGGCCTTAGTGTTATGGCAAGATGGCCTCTCTTCCGTCCCCCACCCAGGTACACATTTTACACTCACGTTTACTTACTTTGACCTCGATGTGAACTAAATTAGGTGAGAATTTAGGGCTTACAGTGACTGATCCAGTGGTGCCATGCCCTTTGAGCTGCATGCCCTTATAGTGTGTGTAGAGGAGGGTGAAGAGTGACCCGCCTCCCTGTTTGGGTCGATGGAACACACCACCAGCCACTAACTGTCATGTTTTTTGGCCTCTTTTCTAACTTACGCTGCCTCAACGCTGGCTTGGCTCATGGGGTGAAATAATTATTGCAATTCGGGGTTGCAGGTATTATGGTAAGACTGTGAGATGTAAGGAATATTAACGTCAGAGTTGTAATGGCATAGATTGTGTTAGTTTGGTATTTAACAATTGTGTTGGTGAGGCGTGGGCCAGGGTGGGCTGGCGTGGGTCACTTTGTTCATGCCAGGGCACTCAGGTGGGAAATAAGTCTTTGGAAACCTTCATGGCACTGACTGAGTGTCTATTATTTATTGACTCAATTATTCATTTGTTATTCAAGTTATTTAGTGACAGTGTGCGTGAGTGTTGTTTGGAGGTGAGGCACTAAGGGTGAGTGTGAGGACGAGCTTCAAGGCTAAGTGTGTACAGTCATGCTCCTACACACCCAAGGGTCACTACACTTCATTAAAGGTAGAAGGTCAGGTCATTCAGGTCAGTAAATGTTTCAAGTCTTGGGTAGCTGAGGCTGTTCTGTCATTCAGTGTTTTTTTTAACACTACTTTTTTTTTACCATATACAAGATGTGCCATTACTAAGGAAACCTAGGTGAGCACAGACAGTGTAAGGCATGACATGAGTCGTTCCTGGGTGTGTTGCAGGTGGCGGGAGACCAGGCTGGACAGTTTGAGGCGTGGTATAAGAAGATAGATCCCAGTGGTGCAGGTGCAATCCAGGCTGGTTCTGCTGCAGGATTCCTCAAGAAGTCTGGCCTCAATGACAATGTTCTCAGCAGGGTGAGTCTCACACTTAACAATAATCATTCTTCTAAAGTATTACCTACTTAATACCTTTCCAAGTAACTACATCAAATACATATATGTTTATATATGATTATGTAAACTCCTGCCTAATGCCTTCTTATACAACTCGAGAAAATACGTATATAAATATAATTGGAAAGTGTTTTAATGAAACTTAGGTTAGGTTTGTGAGTGTGTTTTGTGTTGGTACAGATATGGGACCTAAGTGATCCAGGTGGCAAGGGTTACCTGGACAAGGCTGGGTTGTTTGTGGCCCTCAAGATGGTGGCACTGGTGCAGAATGGCAAGGAACCGTCCCTAGCCAATGTTAATTTGCCCACACCACCACCCAACATGGTGAGTGTGTGTGTGTGTATTTGTGTATGTGTTTAATGGTGACAGATAGAAAATTATAATGCACATCATAAAAAGAAAAGACAATATTACTCCTCTGATAATTTTTTTCCTTCTTGTCCAGGGTGAACCTCCCCCACATCCTCCTCCCCCACATCATCCTCCCCCACATCATCCTCCCCCACATCATCCTCCCCCCGCCAAGGTTCCCCCAACCAAGCCAGCCCCACCAGCCACGGGCGGAGCACTGGCCGGGGGTGTGTGGACCATCACACCCCAAGACAGAGCAAGATATGACACTATATTCAACACATTGGGACCAGAGGCTAACAAACTACATGGGAGTAAGGTGTGTGTGTGTGTGTGTGTGTGTGTGTGTGTGTGTGTGTGTGTGTGTGTGTGTGTGTGTGTGTGTGTGAAGGTAAGTCTATGATGGAGGTGTGTTCCATTGTTTCATGACTGTCTTGCATGTGATGATGGTTGAACTAGATCACTGTCACTTCTAACAACTGTACTGACCTATGCACAGCTTCGTTCTAATCAAGAAATAGTTATTAACATTATTTTTTCCCCTTTTCCTGCAGGTGAGTGGTGTAATGCTCAATTCCAAACTACCGACTGAAACCCTAGGCAAGATATGGGACCTGGCGGACATGGACAAAGATGGCTCTCTAGATCGGGTGGAGTTTTCCATTGTGAGTACTGCAATGTTTACCTTGGTTGTCATCTATGAAGGAGGTATTGCATTGCAGGTGGAATAATGAGTAGTTTAATTAGTACACATTGAAGACCAAGGAGCATTTCACTGAGCACTGTTGTCTTTCCCCACACAGGCAATGCACCTGATATACAAAGTGTTAGAAAACAACCCCATGCCATCATCACTGCCTCAAGAGATGCTCTCAAGTGCCCAGCGAGCCGGCGTGGCCCAGGGCCCAGTGCCGGCACCCCTGGCTCCCCCCTCACAGGTGCCTCAACCCAATACACCCAAACAGCAGCCCAATAAGGTAGTGGTGGTGAAGGGTTGTAGGCTTGATTGTGGCTGGTGGTTCCTGTAGAGGTGCAGCTCCCTAGTGTGGTGTTGGTGTTGTGAAGCAGTACCCCACTGACAGAGTTTTGCTCGTCTTAGTCGTACAGTGTGAAGAGTTGGTGGCTGACACTTGTGTGAGAATGGTTCCTTGCATGACCTGACAGCCAACACTTAGCTGTCACATACCCAAGGACACAGGCATTTCAATATAACGGGAACTATTTTGTATATTTCAATGTGTAAAAATTAGGACTTTGATTACACAGTAGTTTAGTTGAGTTTATAGTGTAGCATTTATGATAAACCAAACCTTATTTTAGAATGAGTGTCAGAAATAATTTTTTGGACAAGTTTCATTAAGGTTCGTGCATGTGTGATGAGAGCCTCATTCTGATACAAGGGTATGCTTTGTTAAACTTGTAGGTGTGATAGCTGTTGTCTGATCATATATCTAAAAACAAAACTGAACTACAACTCTTGACTGAACATTAGCTAGATAACCATACAGTAATACTTTACATTAGTCTTTTGAACACCCTGTTGATCTGCTACACTGAGAAGCTACATACCATTACCTCCAGTACAGTACAGGTCCCTTTGGTTCACTCATCTTTTGTAGGCTTGTTCTCATATAAGTATCTTCATGCTTTTTTTAGGAAAACTTAGCCTGTGGGGTTGAGGCCACACCTGGAAGCTCTGCAGAAAAAGTTAGTCTTGTTTATTCTTTAATTATGTTTTGATATATTTGATCAATTAATTAATGAATTTATTATTTCTTATATCAAACATCTTTATGATATTTCTTCACTTAAAAGCTTTGCAGAAAAGTTGGTCTTACTCTTTTGTTAAAAATTTACTTTGATACTCTTACAAATAACTTTTATCTCACTGTACAAAGCCACTAAACCCTTTAACCTCTTTATCAATAACATGTTTCCTTGTACAATTACATATGCCTTTCTTTGCCAAATTAAAAAAAGTATTTCCAATATTCTAAATTAGCCAGTGCATGATCTGTTGACACTGTAATCCATTAGAAGGCATAGCAGAGGCTGGTGAGTGTACTATCCACTAGGGAGGCTGATCCCCCACGAATGCCTCTATAGAATTCAATTAGAATTTACTATATAAACCATGCATATAAAAGATCCTGAATATATAAGTATGTATCATGCACTGTCCTTATCCTTTATTTATTCTTGTACTTATTCCTATAATAATCTTCTCCATTATAGCTCATTATAGTTTGTATAATAGTAAGCTGTACAAGGGTTTTGTGAGTTGTGTGTCACTTCAGATCCGTGATTCACTAGCTGTGCATTCACTTCCAAACATCCCCGTTCTTCACATACACATTCATGTTTCACAAGATTGCATTATTCATTCTAAAGTAGCACAAGCAACACTGAAAAAAGAGTGTGATTAATGCATGATAATTCCACTAAGGATGATTCAATGTGATGTTACTTTGATATCAGTGACAAATGTGACTTAATACAGCTGGCTTCCTTGACCTGAATGAGAGTCAGTAACCATGTGTGTTACAGCTGTGTTCAGGGTGATGATTCTGTAAGACAAACAGTGACAGTCTGTTTGTATTCATGGTCCGGCTATTTACATTGGAAAGATTACAAATGATAATTGCATGGCAACCCCCACACTAATCAAACACTGCATGTCAATGTATTACACACATTCCACACTTCATCAGTTCCGCTCCAGCTCTCTAGAAGAAAGCAAAAGTGGAAATCTCAAAACCCCTGTACTGATGATCAAGGAAAAAGGAAACACAACTACTAATGACATGGCACCTGCCTAATAGTACATTAAAACTATGAGTGTGACTGTAGCGTGTGTGGTGATGCAGCCCTCAGGTCCTCCCCCGGCACCCTGGGTCATCAGTGCTGCAGAGAAGGCGAGGTACGACGTCATGTTCCACAACGCAGACCTGGACAAGGACGGCTACGTGAGTGGCCAGGAAATCAAGGGAGTGTTCCTTCAGTCTGGTCTGCCACAGATGGTGCTGGCACACATATGGTGAGTGTCTCGCTACACTAGGAGAGAAAATGTTGTTGTTGTGATAAATCTCAGCAGTTGATGCTGTATTTTACATATTGAAATAGTTTTATTGTTGTACCATTTGGTTATTACTCTGAGTCCTTTGCAGAATGTTGATGGGTTGTGTTATAGCATTGATCATTTATTGTGCAAATGTCCTGTACTTTATAGTAGTCTTTACATTTTAACTTTCAGTTTTCACTTAAGTTATTTGTCTTGTTACCTTTCTTCATCATGGAGTTAGGAGCATTGATGAGGTTGGTTGGGATCAGGTAACTTCATTTCATCAATGGTGTTGTTTCAGGAACCTTTGTGATATCAAACAAACTGGTAAGCTGACCTCAGAACAGTTTGCTCTGGCCATGTGGTTGATCCAGCAGAAGTTGGCTGGCACTGACCCACCAGCCGCCCTCACCCCAGAGATGGTGCCACCCACCATGAGACCCAAGCCTTCTGCCGAGTCAGCCGTAAGTATGATGGTGTGGTGGTGATCCTGTGGGAAGGTTGTCAAGGGGAGGAGGAGCAAGGGAAAGTATTGTTGAGGCATTCATTGTTTGTAGAGTGATGAAGACAGGAGTGAGGTGGCCGCTGTTTATGCCACCTTAAAGGAGAGTTGGGTGGTCAGGTTGAGGTCATTGACTTGATGCTTGACTCTTGGTGAATGAAAATCCTGGGAGATATATTTATTTACCATCAAGTTTTTATTTATTTATTTATTTATTTTTTTTTTTTTTTTATTTATTTATTTATTTTATTTTATTTTATTTTATTATTTTTTTTTTTAATGAAACTAAATTCTTACAAAATTCTTTAATGGATAATATGGAGTTTTAAGTTTGAATGACAGTTGTAGTTAGCTTGGGGTTGTGGTGGTGCTGATTATAATAAGGAACAAATAATTTTATACTATTGTTTAGGCAGAATCTTGTAGGTTGAGATTTGTAAATATTGTATAGATATTGTAGGATTGCGTTTGTAAATATTGTATAGTTTGTGTGTGTGTCTAGAGTACTTGTGGTTAGAATGTGAGGAGACTATTACTATTAATGAATGTTTTTCTTTCTTCGTGGTGGGACCACACCAGGTGGATCTGCTAGGTGATTTAATGGCCCAAGTGGCTGAGGTATGGATTGCTGTGACCATTAACATCTTTATTTATATTTTTTTGTGAGCTGCTTGTGTAGTGTTGGCGCTGAGCTAGTAGTGAGTCACGTGTAGGTGTGGCTATGGCTCAGGGCTGGACACCCTTGTACTAAAGGTTACTAGCATCATGACTAATGACTGGCAGAGTGTGGCTGTCCGTCCTTAAGGGAAGCATGAACACCTGCATCTTCCTGTAACAGTGGTGTAGTCTGCAGTAACATGTCCGGAGTGCTGTAGTCATGCAACCTGTAGATGGTGCATAGGGTTTTATTCCACATCCATGACACATGTAGTACAGTTTGCCAAGCTTCACCATGAGCTGGGTGAGGCATTACACCACTCACTGTTGAATGGCACCTCTGATGCCCTTGTCCCTTCCCTCAGGTGGTTCCAGCCAAGCCTCAGTACAACAACCCTGAGCTGCAGCTGGTGGCCGATGAGATAGAGGGACTCAACGCAGACAAACAGAAGCTAGAGGCTGAAATACAGCTGAAAGAGGCAGGCATTCGGGTAAAAAATAATGAAATAAAAAATTTACAGGTAAGTGTATCTTTGTACACATGATTCTCTTTGCAAATGCCTTTATCATATTACAGCTTATTAGACTTAGTGGAAGAGTTACTGTTTGATGTATGAATATTCATCTTAGTGCGAAGATAATGGGTGACACATTGCTAGTGACTTCAATCTTGCAACACCTGGTTCAAAAGTTGTAACATTAGGAAATGAAAGTCTTACATTTTGTGGTAACATAACTATTTTGAAGGTTGTTTTATCAGTGCATGTGATGATGAGTGTTGAGGGGAGGTGGTGTTGGTATACAGTTGGTTGTGTATAGTGTTCCTAATGGATGGTGTGTCCACAGACGGAGTTGGACACACTGTCGTCCACTCTGCGGCAGCTTGAACACCAGAAAGGTGCAGCCCAACAGAGGCTGGATGACCTTGGGAACCAGGTGAGTGGGTCTGCATGTTGCATACCTCAGGCTCCTGCTGCTTTAGACACAGGCTCAGAGATACAGACCCGATCTGTATGTGTTATGTGTTGACACAAGTTAGTAAAGAGCTAGTTTGCTAAGAAGTTGAGTCTGTAACTTTAGATGATGTAGCCATGAGAGCATGCTAAGAGCACCAGCCAGGCACACCTTGCACAGCTAGATTTAATGAGTCCCGTCAACACTGTCCCTCAGTATACATTCACCCTCTGTTGTCCAGGAGCATAGTAGTGGTAATGTTCATTTCAGTGAGTTCAGTGTTATTGTTTTATCAGCTTATTTTGTTATAGCATGGACGGAAACAGTCTTCCATCACAGTAATGGAGTTTAGCTACTATCTCAGTTTAGATATAAGTTCCATGTACCTGTCTACTATTATATCATGGTGCCCCTGACAACTATTTTATTTCTGGTATTCAAGAGCTCTTATTGCAGCTTTTGTTGCATTAGATCTGTGGAACATGGTTGATCACTGCACCACATTCACACCTCATCACACACAGGCAACCCTAACACTCACCTTCTTTTGGGTCCGTGCTTCACCTCTAAAGCTTCAATTAATAATAATGATATTAATAATATTAATAATAACAATGCAATAAACCACTTCTCCTTTGGGTTATGGAATCATGCTTACAATATCAAACCCACATCCTAAAAAGTCCCGTTTCTATCCTCCTTTAATGAATGTAAAGAGAGAGGAGATAAGTTGTTGCAATAAAAGACTGTGATGGACACATTGTAACACTGTGTTTTGACAGTGTTGTGTACAGTTGAACGGCACCTTCACTTTGTACTTTATCCATATTCATATGTATAAGTTATTTGGATAAGGGTTGTGGTATTAGACCACATTTAAATGTTTAAGATTTTTCTAAATTTTTATTATGACTAATTGTCAATTTTACACCTAAAAGGAATTGAGGGTCAGGTGCTACCTGGATAATTGCAACTATAATAATGCATTGTATTTGTATTGAACAGTAAAATGCTTGATTTTCCGATTAGATAATAATTTAAAAAGTCTGTGCTTGATGAGTGTTGGTAAGAGTGTTGTAAAGTTGGTCATGTTTGAAGTGACCTTGAAGTGTGAGCTGCATCAGCCATGTTGTGGAGCTAATGTGGCACAAAGCAACACACAGGGTTGGCTCATCTATGCTGACTCACTCAACCAAGTTTTGGAGTAAGATGAATGAATTCCTTCATAAAACCTTGAACTGCCAACCCTGCCTGTGCCTTCTATTGCTTGTTTAATCATTACCCCCATTCTTTATTTTGTCATCACCCTGTTGACTTTGTGTTACGAGTCATGCAGACCTGGAGCTGCTATCCCTCTTGATGCCTTGACCCTGCACAGTGAGGTAGTCTTAACACGCCTTACTGAATTATGTTGAAATCTGCAGAAAAAGGTCCTAGAAGGGGAACGGAATGACCTTCAAGCTCTGATTGAGGCCGAACTGGAAGAGGTAATAAATAATATCTTTTAGCTACATCTCCATCATGGAGGAAGCAGGAAAGGAGTGTATGTTTGACCTGCTGTTCATTACATCAGCAGTGAGACTTTAACTTTTAAAATCACACCTCTATGTACAATTCATCTTTCCTGCTTTACTCAAAATGTTTTTATCATTGTATTTGAAGTGTGATCAGTTTAATAGACACAATGCATCTAGTGTGTGAAGTTGAAGCAGCTGTGTATCAGTTGTGTCATACTTACATATGAGGGCTTCACAGTGGTGTCTGGTGGCCCATCACGCACTCACCTGTGTGGAGAGTTCAATTTAGTTTTGATCTTGTTTCAAATAGTGTGTCTTTCTTTATACTGGACAACTGTGATAGCAGTCATCTTTTATTAAGCTGGTGGTGGTACTTGTTGTAATATTAACTCAAGGTGTTGATTCTCTGTATAAAGCTCAGTGACTCCATTGTACATAACATCACAATGTTTAATATATAATCTCTGTTTAGATATTAATATTTTACTCTAGATGTTAAGTCGTGTTTGAAGTCAATACTATTGTTTTTTTGTTTGTTTTTTCATGGTGAAATGTAGTTTATAGAGTGAAAAGAGACCTGGATTAGTCTGTATTGTACCATGAGGTAAGTAGCCATGAGGGTGCACTACCCACACCTTGCCCTTCCTGCATGTGTGTACCAACCTAGCAGTCACCCTAGAGTAGATGTAGTCACACAAAGAGTGGCTATGACATGCAAAGTATTACATAGCTCCTTAGTAACCCTCAACAATCCTAACACCAACACTAGTACTCCTTAATGTGTTGGATGCTAGGTATTGAAGGAAGGACATGGATAGGATGTGAGTCAGAATAGAGTTGATGAGTTATTGAGTCACATCGCAGGCCAAGGGAAGTCACAAAACAATGATATAAATGCACACCACCTTGTCCTTCTAGTTGACAACCCATTGGCTGATTGAAATAACAAACTAAATGTGTCTACTGAATGAAAACCATATATAAACCATTAAATTGGAAAGTGTGTACTAATATAAGGATCATAGTATTTTTGAACTAAACTTTTTAATATTTTTCATTCTGCAATTGAAATGTATAGTGATGTGGTGTCAGCTTTTACTATAGCACCGTTTGAGCCTCCTTGTTAACGGCATTCCCCAGGTGGCCAAGCTGCGGACTCAAGTGGAGGAGCAGGAGACCAGTCTGAAGGCCCAGGAGGATGAGGTGATGTCCAAAAGGCAAGAACTCACTGCCCTCAAGGACCAAGAAAACCAGTTGGAGGAGAGTGTGGCCAGGATGAAGAAGAGGATAGATGAGCTCAGTATTACCCAGCAGGAAACTCAACTACACATATCACAGGTAACTAAAAGGATTTGTGATTGTGTTGCACTCCTCATCGTACATATACATCCTGCTTACTCCTACCTATCTATCTGTCTGTCTATCTATCTATATAGGAAAATGCAGTTCATTGGATGTTTGAATGTTTCTCTTTTCATAGGCACGCATGAAGATAGGAGATTTACAGGATCAGGAGAATCACATGGCGGAAGTGTTGATATCCTACGACTCAGCCATATCATCAGGGGATGCCTCGTCCCTCTCAGAGACGTCCTTGAGAGAGGTGACCCCTGTCTTCAATGACCCCAGCTTCCTCACCATAGGTCCTACCCCCACCACCAGTCCTAAGGTGAGTCCTGCTGATGTGTGTGTCTACTGTCTACCCATGAATGTGTTGTAAGTGTGGGGAATACTCATGTGTCCTGTGTTATGTGTGTGTAATGGATAAGTGATCTGTTTCTTCATTCCACAGGAGTCTCCTAAGGAAGTTAATTCACCTCAAGAGAATGGTTTGTCTTCCCAGGAGTCTATCCGTGAGTAATGATGTTTGATTGTGTATCCATCCGTAGACTTGAATTACCTGTGTGTCTTATTACATATTCACCCAAGTTTTGTTTTTATATTGGTGGAATCAGTTTATATTTCAAAGTGTGTTTCATTGATTACCAGATTGTGTTTTCTATAGTGTAATTATTGTGTTTTGTGCATTATATGTTGGTGTGATCTGTTGCAGTTAATTCCAAACCCAAGGACACATCCTTCAGTGGTGCTCACGATCCCTTCGGCTCGGCTTTCGGTGGACAGCAGCAAAACAATGTGAGCTGAGCCTCATGGTATTTTGTTATGCACTTCATAATAACTGTGGGGTTGACAAGGATAGGTAATATTTGTGTGGGTCAATAAAAGCATGTGATTAACACTATACTATACTACCTCATGTGTGTTGTAGTGTTGCTCAGTGTGTTCTGGTGTGATGAGTATTAAGGAAGATTCTGTGTTGTTAAGCAGTTTAAGTGTGTGATCAGTAATGAATCATAAAAAGTAAAACTAAACCAGTGAATTGAATGTGTTGCAGGTTGATGTGTTTGGTTCCTGGGACCAGAATCCAGGTGGTCCAGCCTCTAATCCTGCACCTGCTGCAGACCCATTTGGAGGAGATGCGTTTGCCTCACAAAACAAGGTACAGTAGAATCTCCCATCTAACGAATAACTTTCGTTAGACGTGTGTGTTTGGGGGTAGAAAGTTATTTTTGGTATGTTTGGGTGTGTGTTTGGGGGTAGAAAGTGGGTGTTTGAGTGTGTTTAGGTGTGTGTTTGGATGTGTGTGTGTGTTGAGTGTGTAATTTTTGGGATTTTTTAGGTTTCTGTAACAATTGTTGATTTTTCATTTTGTCACCCAAAATTTTCCATGTAAATTTGGTTGAATGTGTTTTTGCCATTTTACTCAGAAAATATTTGTCGCACAGCAATAATGTATAGAAGTTAATATTTTAAGTTTGATATTGTCTATCTAATGGTGAACTCAGATTTAAAATATACCTTATAGTTTAGTAGGAAATTTAAGTTTTGTTGAAATTTTGTCAAAAACACTAATATATTATTTTCTCAATTACTAATTTACCAATTTCATTCTACTATAGCTCAAAAGAACGGGCGTTTCCTGCTCTTGATCTACTATTCTATAATTCTTTTACGTAAACCTCATAGTTTTTGAGTTATTTAACAAAACGTAATTTGTTGAAAAAAATCTAAGGGTGTAGTTTTTGAGTTATTTAACAAAACGTAATTTGTTGAAAAAAATCTAAGGGTGTTGCCTTGGAAATTTCATGAACATTTTGACATCTCAGAATCTCATGAAAATTTATATATATAGGTTTTCAAGGATAAAGAACACGAATATAGACTCAATTTTATCATTACTATAATATTAAACACTATATAAACATTGTATTTTAATTATTTAGGTGAGATGAGACCACTGTAGAGCTTCCTCCATTCAAGGCATTTTCTCTTCATTGAGACCATGTTCTCTCAGAGAAGTTTGTATTGAGAATGTAACCTTATATTGTTAGTTGATAATTATTAGTATGTCCTTGTTCTTCTTTTCTCCACACAATTAAACTATGATGTTCCTCATTGAAGTGTTATGATATGTAATAATAATAATTATTGCCATGCATCCTCACTCTGAATCTCTTGTAGGGTGCTAATGACCTGTTTGGGAGTGAGCCATTCAGTGCTGGCGCTGGCAGTGGTCCTCCCCCAAGACCAGAGAGCCCCACTCCAGCCCTTCCTCCCAAGAAGTCCAAACAGCCACCGCCCAGGCCAGCCCCACCCAAGACCAGGCCTGCCAAGCCCCCACCACCCCAGATCAACTCCAACAACAACCCCACCAAACCAGACTCCACACCCGGCACCACAGATCCCTTCGGGGGAGGCTGGGGTGACAAATCAGGCAGCGACGAATTTGCAAACTTTGCCAATTTTGCCAACTTTGATGACAAGGTAAGTTTGAGGTTGTTGGCTTGTGTTGTTTGAGGCTTGTGCTGCTGATACTCAAGCCTCTTCACCTTGTAGCTTCTGCTTCTCTCAAATTGATGGCCTCAAGTTGGCTTATGAAGTATTTCAAAAGCAGTTGAATATTGTTTAATTGTCGAGTGTAGTATGTACTGTATTGTTATACTGATACTCCTGAGAATAGGATATACCTGTTGACCAAGAAATTAAAAAACACTTGAAGAATGGTGTAATGTTGCCATCCTATCACCACTAAGCATGCCAGTGACTTGGGCAACTGAAATATTGCATGCACATAGACAATAGAAAATGTACAATTATTTTTTTGCTTGTATGTTATTTTAGTTTTAAGGTTGAATATGTTGCTGCATTCATTCAATTGATTTTACAGGAAACTTCTTTTTTTTTTAAGAAAGTAGATTTGGAATACGTACCTTGAGAGCTAAGTTATAAATACCTGAAACCTTGGAGAAATAAATGCAATGTAGCCTGGTCACACCTTGTCTTTGGCTACCTCCTTTAAAGGGGATAGTGACCCAGTATAAGGATGGCTGCAACAACAACACCAAAGTATTCCCTGCGGATCATAAAAGGAGACAAGGAGGCAGGGAGCACAGGGGTCTGGAAAGCGCCTCCTCTGTATTCTCTCCTATGAAAAGACAGGGCACAGAGGGGGAGTGAAGAGTAAAGTCTCTCTGAACCCTAAATACCTCGTCTTGGCTACCTCCTTTTAATGGGATATAAGTCAGGTATATAGATAAACATGTATGGATATTCATAGTTTCAATTGTTCTTTTTTTGCTGGATTGGCAGTAAAATTTATGCCTGAATACACACTATTGGCCATCATGTTACTAACCTGGCAGTGTGACCTTGGCCTAAGCCTTGGTCTTGGTTTGAGAGGCTTCCGTGGCTGTCATTGGGGAAGGTGATGGCAGTTGTAGCAATCTGTATGTCATTCATTTCTCCTTTACTATCAAAAGAAATTCAATACTTCATTGACATTCTTGTTAAACATAAGATATTTATTCATAATTATATTAACATTACTAGAATGTAAATATATTACTGATTAAAACATTTAGAGGCAAAATATTTCACATCTTAACTGTTGACTTGGTGAACACAACCGAACATGACTCATTACATAATGGATATCAATACTATGAATCAAAATCCTAAAACTCACTAAGAGTAGACTGTGAAATTTCATCAAAAAGTAGGAATTATTTTCATGCAAGTTCCTTTCAACATCTACTTGTAATACCTGAAGATCCCAACAAAAGGAAGATAAAAATATTACCCACACTCAAAGGTTGTGTACTTCCTATACAGCTTCCAGGTGGCAGAAGGTAGTGAGTGCTGCATATTAAACACCAATAGTGTCTATTGTAGAAAGTGAGCCAGCATGTGGTGCACGAAGTTGACAAGGTTTTGCTGCCTATATACTTTGCATAATTTATTATATAGGATCATGTGAGTAGTGTTTCAGGACAAATATGGTATTTAATGTCTTAGTTTTCACCATTGATTATATTTTCTTTGTTTTTATCATAGCATTTTAATTTTCAGTTTGTAGCATGTTGGTGTACGCTGACACGTGTTGTTGGTGGTGAGGCTACCTGGCACCCACCACGTTTGTTTTGTTCCTTCCTTTGGTAATGTATGTTGCTCTCCTTTCCATCTGTGGCACCTCCCATGTATCCTCATTTGGAATGCTCATTTCTCTCACTTTGTTTGCCTTGCAGCTGTAGTGCTTCCCCGTGGCGTATGCTGGCAGTAACATGGGATCCTCCCCCTCTCTTTTCACCTTTACAGCACTGATCCCCAACTCCTCCTCTTCTCACTAGTGTTCCAAGGTAGTCAGCAGCAACACAACGTCGCCTTGGGGAGACGAGACCAAGTTTTCACCTCACCCCGGCCAGGAGGACGAGGACCCCTTCGGCCCACCATTTTCAACAGTGAAGGACAAGGATGGCAGGAGTTGTGATACCTCCCCCTGGCCACAGGACACATTTGGCTCCTCTGGGTTTGATTCCAGCGATACCTTCGGGGAGAGTGGAGGGTTTGGGAAGGAGGACCCATTTGGCAGCGCTGGGGCAAGGACTGCCGATCCCTTCGGTGGAGACTACGACCCATTCAAGGATCAAGACTTCAAGGAGTGTGATAAGTTCTCGTGGGAAGATGAGCCAGACCCTTTCAGCAGCATGCCTGAGGATGGGGAGAGGAAGGGTCCTGTTGAGCCTAAGGGCAGTTCTGTGTTGAAGGAGGATCCCTTTGGCTGCAGTATTAATGAAGCTGACAGCACCATGTTTGCAGACCTGCCCACCAACAACAAGAATACCAACATGTCCTACGTGGATGCCAAAGGTCCTTTGAATCCAAACCAGAAAAGTCGTTCAAGGTCTGTCATCGGTGACCCATTTGCTTCCCAGACCAGGGAGACCGTCCCGACCCGGTCCAAGACCTCCCTTGGGGAGCCCCGGGATCCCTCCTCTGATTTTGATCCGTTCTCTTCAGCCAAGGTGACCACCACAGAGAAAAACAAATGGAGGAGCAATGAGGACCTGCTCAATGAAAACTTCTCCAGCTGGGGTGCAGCTAACAACAATAATAATAACAATAATAATAATAATAACAATAATAATGAAGACGGGATCAACCCGTTTGGCGATAGCTTCACCTCTCCAGTGCAGTCCTGGGGTGAGCCTAAGCCACCCCGCCAGGCCAGCGAGGATGAACAGTTGGCGTGGGCTGCACAGGAAAGCATTAGGTTGGAGGAGGTGCGGAGGCAGCAGGAGGAGCAAGAACGGGTGGAGCTGGAGTTGGCCCTCTCCCTGTCCCGCCAGGCCCCCTCCTCCCGCTCCCCCTCCACTGGCCTCTGAGGCAGCCATGCCCTGTACATATGTCTAAAACTATTACGATACAATGAAGTTGTTATAATATTAATGTTGGAATATTGAGTGTAGTATAGTTGTTTCTTGTTTAAGAGTTGTGTAGTTTTGGAATGTATATCTTTGTTAAGTCTACCAGATTCACTAGTGAAGTGGAGGACAGCATAAACACAAATAGTGAAATATCTTCTCTTCCTGAATTTCTTACTCTACCAGCAAATGATTACCCGAGTGAAAAGGAAAAAGTCACGAATGATTGTAGTTACGAGTTATTAGACTCAACAATGGCTTCAATTCCACCATGACACGTTTCTGTTGCTAATACATACATACGTAGAGGATATCTATTGCATGACAAGGCCAGTCTTTCCAAGAAATATGGAAAAGCTTCTCAAGAACCTAACTGAAAACTCAAGGATCTATTCCTTCTGCCAGTGGCCTTCTAACCTGTGCGGGATGTGACTGAAGCTTGAGTAGTAGCTAGAGACCCACAAAGTTGTTCTGGCTCTCCTAGTGAGGTGGAGGATGGCTGGTGCCGGTGGCGGTCGGACTAGCTTGTAACAGATCATTCCCAGCGTCTCCAAAGGATCATGTCTATTCAGGTTTTAATATATTTTTGTAAATGTGCTTTGATTTTTTGTAAATATTTTAACCAGTTTTCTTGGTCAGTCTGTTGATTGATGAAGAAATCCTGACAGTACATAACTCATACAGAACTGTTATAAGTTGCTGTGTACTGGTGTGATGTCTCATTTGAAGTCTTGTGAAAAAGAGTAACATGTCTTTTAGAGTTTTTTTATTTTACTTTTGCTCAGTTTTGAATACTTGAGTCAGAGGTATTTTGAAAGAGGAGTTTGCAATTAAAGCTGGTAGTTTCATTTAGGTCAAATTAGTTTGTTTCATGCATACCTTTTTTGCCTTCAGAGCTATTTTTATCAAACTAGTTAAATTTTCCCCTTCAGCCTTGTAATATACCTATATGATAAGAAGGAGAGTGTACACCAAAATTAAGCTTGAAGGCACCGAATCATTCCTGCATCACCTTCTTGCTTATGTCTTCCAAGATGAACTGTGTCCCATTCCTTCCGGCCTCAGCCTCCTGTCTGGGCCACGGTCCACTACCTCGACTCTCTCTTGTGGGGGAACATGGGATCAGCAGCATCAAGTCTGTTCTATAACTACACACTATCACATGTGGGAAAATACTTGTTGGCACAACATAACAAGGATTGACTGGCTGGGAAATCTTGTGTGACAGCCTTTGGAGACTACTGCCAGTGACCTACACTGGGCTTCCCGTACGTAGTCTGCAAAGTTAAGAGATGATGCTTTAGCAGGAAGAACTGGTGGTGCACTAAGAACAAAATTAACTTAAAACACTCCTCAGAATTCCATATGTGGTGTACGTGCATGGCCAGCAGATGGCTGTAGGTTGCCATCATTGGGACATGCTCGCCTTGGGTCCTAATCTGCCATGCAATTTGCATGCCACTGTTCTTTTTGCTGCATCATAGATATTAGGCTCTTGACCGAAACTTGTTTCAACATATCTTTGCTGCTGTGTGACAATGAAAACTGATTTATTACTATGTTAACTTCCTGTGTCTGGCACCGTTACTGCGTGTTTTGCCCGTGTCCAGCAGCCTGGTGAGGGGCCACCGTCCTTGTGTGCTGCAGTGCTGTCTGGTGTATTTTGTTGCAGTGCAAGAAAGTGCTGTGAGTCAGTGTCCAATTTCTTGTTGAAAGGCAGCTATTGCAACAAATCAGGATGATTGGGTACTTTTCATAATGGCACTTAGCCTTGAAAGGATCATTGCTGACTTTATCAGGTTCATATTCCAAATAACTTGCAGGTATAACAAGACTGGACACAGAAAGAAATTTATTTTACATTTTATCATTGTTGACATTTATTTGATGCAAACTGCATGACTATAGCTTTTGGTATTTAGTAGTGACACCTCTGAATGCTGTTAAGTGACTGTGTTGGTAAAAATGATGTGTGTGTGGTGTAAAATGCCTTACAAGTTCCCGAGAGTTGTGTTGTAGCCAAAGTTTGTGGTGTGAATGTCCAGGTTGCCTGGATAAGTTTCTTCTCTCTCCCTGTAAATGTATCTGTGAAATACTCGTGTCTTGAGGTAGACTTGTTAAGCTGATGTAAAAAGGCATGGAAATGTATATTAATGGAATCCTTCTATCCCTTTATCCACTGTTTCTCCCCCTCAAGGAATGTATCTGGATGAGGAACAAAAGAGAGAAGCCAAAGACAGGAGTGTACATGGTAACTAAATGTCTGTTGGAGCAAATTTATGACCTTTTCCTAATTTTTTAAGCTAATGTGCACTGTACTTGTCTAGTCCTTAAAGATATGCCAAATTTTTTTTTTTTAATTATGGATAGCGAATTATTTTTTCTTAGAGAAATTTGATGACCTTGCATAATACTGTTAGCATGGATATAAGCAAGAAAATATGATAGGTTTTGTGGTAAGAGCACTTTTCAGATTTGTGAATGAAAACTTAGAGGTAGGATTTGTAGGTGACCTTTGGATATGTGTATACAAACGAACAATTAAAAATTATAATGTCTAGAAATTGGTGATTCGTCTTTGGTTCTCGGTGAAGCACCAAAACTATTGAGCCGTGATCCAAAGAGTGTCTTGTGCATGACTAGCAGCGTAGACCCTAAAAGTAGCCATCATGGATGGACTAGGTTTATTGCTGTTGTTTCTTTTTGTAAGCTTCAGTTTGGTTTGGAAAGTATAGGGTTTCAAAATTGGAGAAGAAAAAGTTGTCCACAGAGTATATATGTTAGATCCAAAGCCATTATGTTGTCTCTGATGACTGTCCTCTGAGAAGCAGGCGAGAGTTTAGTGGTGTGTTCAGTTTGAAGGTCCATGGCAGATGACACTGAAAACAAGAATCACCTTTATCGTGTTCCTTGTGGGACGCCACTAGGGCTGTAGACTTCTATATGCTGTTCTACGCTCCCTTATTTGTCGGGCGTTAATGTTTGTCTCGGATCTGTTATTGACTGTACCTTTTTCTTTTTTGACATGTTAAATGTTCACTTCCTTGTGCTGAAGACCCTGTCAGGTACCGCCTTACATGTTCACACTATCAGTATTACATCTTCAGTATCGGACAGCTGGTGGTGATGGTAGAGCATTGTGGCTCCTTTGTTTATGTTTTGTACAACAAGTTTGAGTGGCAATGTTTAATGCATTTCTGAATGAGTTGCAGTAGGCTACATATTCCAGGGTAACATAATATGATTTTATGTTTATTTTCAAGGGTGTTTTAGTTTGGCACAAGTTGTGTGTTTTGTTATCACTTCTGCAATGGATAGTATCAGTGTGAGACCAGATGTTAAGGATTGGTGTGAGGGAGTATTATGCAAATTGTGCAAAGAAATTATGTATAAAAAATTATATAAAGGTCTTTTCACCATTTTGCAATGTACCTCTGTGTAAAAAGAAATGCATTTATTGTAAATTTAAGGTAAAACCATTATTGTTGAATTTAATGTTAATAGTCATTATAGAAATTCTAGAAGAATCATGAATACCCATTCACAGTATATTTGAAAGTTGAATTGAACCAGTTATAGTTTTATGATTGTATTGTTGATTGGAAAGGGATATAAGATTTAAATGAGCAAGCACACACGAGGTACTTCTACTGATGCTGTAGTCACTTGCACATTAGGTCAGAGTAGCATAGGTGCCACAGACAGGATGCTGCTTTGGGCACCACCTGCCACAAAGCACATCTCCACAAGTGTGCAAGTTTATTGGTGAACATTTCCATGCCTATGAATCGAATGAGTGTGTATAGGTCTAGCAGGTTTCCCATACTGGCTGGTAAATGTACGTAGTGATGCCACAGCCACACCGCCTGCTTGTCTCTGGCACTGCCACTCACGGCTGAAGCATCTCATCACCACTCTGAGCAGAATGTTATTAGCCATTTGTGTGTGTGAGTGTGTGTGTTGAAGCTTAGATAGTGAAACTTTGAATCACAAAGATGCATGTTTCAGAAGACAGAAATAGGTGGTTGACAATGCCTGCACCAGGTGTTGTCTGGTGTTCAACAATGACTTGGGTGAGGCTTATGTTGTGTTGCAGATATATACTTTATTTTATTATTTATGGTTTGGAGTCTCAGTAAGTTTAGTTTGTTACTTTGGCTCGTTTCCAGATGAATAGTTATGGGGGGGTGGAGAGATAATTGTCTAGAAGTGCAAAGGTCAGTGTTGCTTTCCTCCCCAAGTAATAATGTAAGATTGCGTTCTCCAGTACCACCTCAGTGAGGGAAGCTTGTGGTAACTTCCATCTATACTTGGTGTTGTTCGGTGTCACCGTCATGTTATCTCAGTGTAAATAAGGCTTAATACAATAAACATGTTCACCAAACACCTGCCTTTCTACACTCACCAAGGGAGGGAAAGGATCCCAGCATGACCTCATTAATTTGTGGGGATTTGGAGTTGGCAATATGCTGGTCGTACTGTTGATCAAAGCATACCTTTGTGAAGGGATAAGCAAGATCATTGTAGTGTGTAAATAGAAACATGATTAACGAGTCTATGACAAGTATCTACTAAATACGCGTATCATCCCTGTCCCACTCCCGTACCAGCCCCGCTCGCTGGTGGCTAATAGCCACCAGCGAGCGGAGCTATATATACGCGACATTATGCATGAGTTACTTTCAGTTTATTGACAACATGAAGCTGTTGCGAAGAAGGTGGTTAGTGTACTCAAGTGTCAGGAGACTGGTGATTGGCACTGCCTGGTGGTCAAGACAAGTGGATGGGTGGTACAGTTTAATTGTGTCATAGCAGAGGTAAGCTGTGTGTGTATTTATCTAGTTGTATTATACACAGTGGCGGCTCGTGTATAGGCACTGCGGAACTGCAGCACCCCCTATTTTCCACTCGATATTATCGATAACATTCAATATAATGAGTCCTTTTTCCTTTAATTCTTTCTTTATACATGTACATTATATAATCCTTTAGCTTAATGTCAGTATAGCCATCCCCTTGTTTATGAAAATAATACAAACATTCTAATATAGAACTGTGCGCTTCACAGTTCCAGCGACGCCGTGCTTGGCTGTTATGCGCATGCGCACATGTCCGAGATGGGAGAGAGAGAGCACTGTAGCTTACGCAGTGCCGACCTTGGCTAGCGGGAGGTAGTGTTGTTTTTTGACTCCGCGTGTGTTGTGCTTAAAAACCGTGCACCATATTCTTGAATGTGATAAATTGTAGAATTAGATTATTTCAGCTATTCTATTTAATTCACATTTTGTGCGCATGCACACATGTCCAAGATAGGAAGCTGCACGCAAGGGAGAGAGCACTGTCACTCACGCAGTGCTGACCTTTTTACACAATATTAAAACAATGGCTAAAATATTTTTGAAGCAGCACCCCCACTAATTCTAGCTACGAGCCGCCACTGATTATACAGTTGTATTTGGTCTTGAGCACAGCCTCAAACTATTCATAGAAAGTAAACCGATCTACTGCTTGAACTTGGCAAATGCACTACAGTCATCTATCAAAAAGAGGTTGCATCCATTTCTTGAGAGGACTGATGTCATTGCCGCAGCTGTCATGGATCCCAGGTTTTAGCTGGCATGGATGCCATGTAAGGAAATACAAAAGGAAAATGTTACGAAGATTGTGGACCTAATTATTTCCGAATCAACTCAGTCGACCTTGCAGAAAAAACAATTCAAGAGAGTAAGCCTTTCGTCTCCATGAACATCAATCAATACAAGGCTGACATGAGTGAAAAACGTCCTCGTTTTTTGCTTACATGCCTCCACCTGGGCAAATGATGGTAAATTCGTCAACAAATGACACTACAGTGGTGAGGACAGAACTTGAAACGTATCTAGAAGAAGGTGTTCTGCCTTTTGATGTGAACCCACTGAGGTACTGGCGTGAGCATGACACAAAAAGCTTCATCTTTTTGAAGCACGTTGCCAAAAATATTCTTGGGTGCTGTGCAACGTTAGCACCATCTGAAAGGGTATTCGGTAAGGCCGGAAATGTTTACACTTAAGAGCGAGCAAAACTCGGCCCGAAAATCTTCCGGGCAATAATTCTTATAAAATGCAATTATGACATGTAAGTATGTTTATATTGTTTTGCATAATATCAAAAGTATTTTTATTTGTATTTTTTGAATTTGGAATAGGAGTATTTGTATTTTTTTTAACCAGTAGTTGTATTTGTATTTGTATTTTCAGATTCAGAAATAAAAGTATTTGTATTTGTAGTTGTATTTTTGGAATCCCGAACAAAAGCATTTGTAATTGTATTTGACTTATAAAAGATCAGTATTTGATCCAACCCTGTTTGGCAGGGGTCAGTTTGGATTACTGTTCGCTTGTTTGTGGCCTTGTGACCTTGACACTACAACTATTACTTGTCCCTGTCAAAATGTCCAAACGAAAGTGCAAATTTACTACAGAGATGCAGAACAAGCTCCCGTGGAGCGAATTTTTTCGCTGATGCAAAGTCAGAGGACAAAGGAAAGGAACAAGTTGAGTGTTGATACAATGAAAGGTGTCCTGACTGTACAGTACAACTTCCGGGAGACATCTTGCGTTGACTTCTTCAACTTTTTAAAGTCCAACAAGAAGTTACTAAAAAAAAAAAAGATCTACAGAAAAATATGCATCGGAACACCAAGTAACACACGCAGTGGGTGAAGAAGAGTTAGAAGACAGCAACTAAACCAAGTGATGAAACGGAATTCAAGATAATCAGCCTTATGCAAAGGTAAATCAGTTGAGTTTCTTTTAATTAATTTACATGTTTCCAATATTATATCAGCTGTAAGTGAAGGTGTCCGGAATTTTGATAGTTCTTATATGACAACCCTATATTAGATAGTACACTACATGGAGTATCACGAAAGATGCAGAGAGGAGGAGGAAATTGTAATTGTATGCATGCATTGGGGGTGATTTTTTTTTCTTTCTCTCTCTCTCTCTCTCTCTCTCTCTCTCTCTCTCTCTCTCTCTCTCTCTCTCTCTCTCTCTCTCTCTCTCTCTCTCTCTCTCTCTCTCTCTCTCTCTCTCTCTCAGGGTATCATCATCATCATCATCATGGATCATCACAACAGTGTCACCAAAACATCAACGCGTGCTGGCTCAGAAGACCCTTGACTCTACCACTTGAATCAAAATGAAGACGCCCAACAAGGCGCCCAACAAGGTGTCTGGATTCCAAAATAATAAGTGGAAGTCTGGGAAACAGAAGCATAACAAAAACAAGAAGACAAACCGAAAGAACAAGCTGCACATTAAGTTTGATGTAGAGGACAGAAGGTAAGCCCTCTCAGGATACCTTACATCTTAATAACATATGTGTGTCCACCAGTGAAGGCAAGGCCTGGCTGGCTCTGAGCTACAGTAATAATTATCATAGGCTTAAGACTGCACATGTACATACTGTATTGTATACAAACTTAGGCCGTTCCCCAAATAAAACCACCACTAACGTGTTGTACATTACGTACCTCATCACCTATGTCAATATTTTGGTGATCCGTGAGATGCTATTAGTAAGATTTACCGAAATAAGTAAGTGAGATGGTAAATGAGACCAATTATTTATTTGAACTAAACTTCCAGAGCTTACTTGACTGGGTTCCAGAAGAGGAAAAGAGAGAGGCGGGAAAAGGCATTCAAGCAGCTCAAGGATGATTTAAAAACAGAGATGAAGCAGATTAAGAAAGAGGTAAGTTTGTACTTTTATAATAGCTGATTGTATGTTGCTTTAAAGGATAAAGCAAAGGCTAGGCTCAGGAGATGGAGAGAGGTCATGGAATCTAGAGGTCTGTGGGAAAATGTTAATAAAATCAAGGTCATGATTTCAAATGAGGGTGGGATAGTTTGTATAGGGTATAGGTTGGGTTAGATTAGGTCAGCTTCTTGTTCTACTCACCACAAAACTCGTTCCCACCAAAGTTGAGGGCTTTTAATGTCACTTAGGAGACTCTGTCTTAGATTTAAAGGAAACTTGTATGCAGCCTGTGTGGTGAGTGTAATGATGTATGCTAGTGAAGCCTGGGCAGTGAAGGAGGAAGATGGCTGTAGGATAAAGTGAATGGAGATGGTAAACTGAGGGAGAAGATGGGAGTTAAGTGTACTAGTTTGTGGATGGGAAGAGATAGAGTGAGGTCTTTTCTTATGGCTTGAAATGTAATATGGAAAGCATTTCAGCCTTTAGCTTCTTAGTACATAATAGGGAACAATATTTTGTTATACATATGCTTCTTTCAGTTTCTTGTATTAATGTTGTAACTTAAAAGAAAATAAGATATGTCATGTCATTGATATAAAACTTTCCCACTCTAGAGAAAGGACATCGTTAAGAAAATGATACAACAAAGTCAAGAGCTTATGGATAATGGAGGAATAGGGATGATTGATGATGAGGATAAAGAAGATGAAGAAGAAAGTGACAAGAATAAAGTAACAGTCAACTGTGGATCAGCAATGGTAGAGATCTGTGACCTTGACTTGACCTCAAAACATCACATTGGTCAAAACCAGGTGAGTGTTGCATTACTTCAGGGACAATAATTATGTTCTGACAAACTATTACAATGTTGCATGCTGTAATGATTAACGGTTTGGTAGTCCTTGGAGGATGATGAATGACTGTAGTGAGAGGAATTTAACAAACTGAATAAACTATAAACTGAAAGGGGATAGCATGATTCTGAAACTTGATGCACCTCCAGCTCAGTGTGTGAGAGAATTGTCCATCCTTGTGTAGAAATGTTGTTATGAGGTTTTAGTTATTGCAATACACAATCACTTCTACTCTGTGATCATACTTGAACCCACAGATGGACGCAACTACCAGTGACACTAAGAATAATAAACAAGATGCAACTGATGAACATTCTGTGCAAGAGAAGAATGATGAAGAAGAGAAGGATGAGGATGATGAGGAGGATGTCAGCCCAGAAAACCTTGACCGTCTTGGTATCCACAGTGAGCGTGATCTCCACCGTTCTCTCAAGAAGAGCAGCGCCATGGCCATCAAACGCAGCAACCTCATGAAGAAGAAGCAGCTGCGGGATGCCACCAAGCAGAAGAAGGCACAGTCCAGGGAGAACAACCGCAGGAGGAAGCTCAAGGCAAAGAAAATGAGACACAAACGTCCAACAAAAAATAGAGATGCATAGCATGTATTTTGTGTATGTTTATATGTTTATGTTGAATAATACAATGACTATGTTGAAAATACAGATTACTTCAGTTTTTCCTAAGAATTCTCTTCTTTTTTTTCCATTATGTTTCAACTTAGTATGATGCGTTGCCTGTCCTCAGAATCATGTCATAAAACTTTGAAACTTTTCCATCCTTGTATAAAATTGCATGTACATAAGCAAAGCAAGTGTGGTTGTGTTCCATCTCAGGAAGATTATGAATGGATGCACATGTGGCTGTTTGTTTGTAATCAATGTGTGGAGAATGTATGGAGTGGTAGGAAGCAAAAGTATTCTGCAAAGGGATGGGAACAGAAGTAAAGTATCCCCTCATCAAGCATCCAAGCACCCGGACAGTATACTGACCAAGGATCGTTTATCTTGTAGTTCGGTTTGTTTTTTCTTCAATCCTATTAATGTTTTCAGTTCTTTGTACCTACACCACTTATTTGATTTTCAACACCACTTAGTCTTGTATACTTTTCTTTCTCTTCTTTTCTCTTACTTTCCAAAACTCATGAATATATATTGAATCCCTTGGCATTTGAATATCTACTGGGAAGGCACTGAAGAGATGGAGCCAACAGAATAAGGGAAGGGTGATCCCGCGACTTGTAATAAATTATATAAACAAAACATGGCAAATAACAAGGTATGAGTAACTTCGTCTCAATACTGGACGACATTGTCCAGTCTCGGCAGGTGAAGTGTGTAGAGCAGGTAAGGATACATTACAACAGGCACGAAGCACATCACCACCAGGAGGAAGAGTGTCAATGAGAATTTACAGCTCTCTCTGAATACACATTTCATCATTATGTTTTTTAATTTGTTATTGGCAATTGTTCATCAACTAAGACTTCATTCCCATGTCCTGCTCACTACCCACCCATATAGACTATGGCAATTAATCTCTCTGTGAATGTGGGAAGTATGACAGAGATAAGATATAAATGCTGCATGTAGTTTTGACTGACATGGGAGGTGAAGTGACTGAGAGGACTGTCAGGGAATGCATGGTGTTGCTGCTGGGACTATGTCGAGAAAATGTGGTTTGCTAGGAGTAGGAATTAACTTTTGTATGTAGAGTGTTCTTTTGTTCTGTCTTTGTTTCTTAAATTTTTATATCCTTCACAGGAGCTGCCGACGAGTGAGCCAGGCTTACGTTTCCTACATTCCTAGCAAGCCTCCTGTAACATCACCAAGACCAAGATCTGAATTGTAATAATATTATGAATTAAAGAACAGTATGACTTAAAAAATATTTTAATTGCAGTAATAAACTTTTTAACATCATAAGAAATGTTTGGTGTGAGTTGAGGTGTTGATATAAGGTAATAGATTGAGTATATTGGCATTTCGTTCATTGTGTTTACTTTGTGTCTCGCCGTGGCTCAGCTGTTTAGTGTTTACAAAGGGCACACGACACTCACAGCTCAGAGCTCACCTGCACCGTCTTCGTCTGTCCCCTGATCCTGACTGCCCCCGAGACTATTGAACACTTTCTGCTGCAGTGTCCACGCTTCCACTCCCACCGTATAGTGCTACAGTTTCAACTCCTCGCTCTGAACATCAACACTTTTGACCTGCCCACCCTGCTGGCGGTGGCTGGCGTCCACCCCTCCCGGCAACACACCGTCATCCGTCTCACCTGTGCCTTCCTGAGGAGGACAGGTCAGCTACCGCGTTCCCCAAGGGATCCTCGCAACCCTAAAACAAGAACAATAACAAGCTGTTTACAACACAAGGTCGGTTGGTGGAAAATTACACATAATATATCTATGAGAGTTTTTACCGGTAGTATTTTTTAATAAACTTTTGGTAATTCTGGATAATAAGTCCGCCACCCCGATTCTCCACCAACCCCCCCTATCCCTTCAAACAAGCTTGGGGGATCCTGGGGAATCGGGGGTTTTGGGGGGGGATGAAAAATAAGCGAAATATGGGCTTTCAAAAAGCAAAGAAAATTTCGAAATTCCCTAACCTAACCTAATCTAGCTGGGAGGACTGCGTCCCCCCTGGTTCCCCCCGCTAGGACATTAACCTAACCTAACCTGACATTAACCTAACCTAACCTAACCATAACCTAACCTAACCAAAACCTAATCTAACCCAACCTAAACCTAACCTAACCATAACCATAACCATAACCTAACCTAATCTAGCCGGGGGGCTGTGTACCCCCTGGAACCCCTCGCTAGGACATTAACCTAACCTAACCTAGCAGAAGAGACTGCGCTCCCCTCTGGAACCCCCGCTAGGACATTAACCTAGCCTAACAAAGCATACCCTAACAAACCATAGGACAAATAACATCCTTCACAAGAAATGCCATATCAACAACTGACAATGAGTCTGTATAGGAACACCTGAGTGACCTGACGTGTCCCTAAAACAGATGAATAGCGTAACTGAATCTAGCATGGAAAGATCTAATATTCTAATTGGTAGCGGCGTGATTGGCGTGTTCAATTGTATAGATATCATGAAATCCTTATATGCCATTACCCACAAATCTCAGTCATAAACAAAAGAAAATCATTTCAATGTTTACTTTTGAGAGGTGCAGAGCTCGCTGGACTTAGAAACTGTTGAATTTCACCACACTTTCGAGTGCTATTACGGCCACACTAGAAGTGAGCACCTCATTTTTTTTAACGTTTACGGCACCACTACCGAGTCTTCTACATGATATGTGAGTTTCGTGTTTGTACCAAGTTTCAAGTAACCAAACTTTTAATATAATATTGTCATATAAGGCTTATTATATGGACATACTTGAAGCTGCAGCGCTACATGCATATATGTACAGGTTACCTAGGAAAAATTTCACAAGGTTAATAGATGACATTAATAATAGTTCATGTGTACCATTGATTTAATCCTATATATCATAAACATATGTCACTAGCTTCCTCTTTCTTCTGTTTGTAATCCTTTGTGTATGAAAGGAAGTGTTTGTTGATAAGGGACACAGAGTAAGGCAGCCTTGCCCTTCAGTCCACAGATGGCTGACCAGAATGGAGCGGCCAAACCGACTCCAAACAAAGGTCAGAGTGCCGGGCATGGGACAACAGCTGGGTCTAGTGGAGCAGGGTCTACACGGCTACCCTCCTTCCGGGCACCACGTGACCTGACTTTATCTGCCTCGGCCACAGCCCTGGTCAAACCCTCACTCATGACCAGGACCCGCAAGACATTCTCACCAAACATTCCTTCGAGGAGAGAAAAAGTAGATAACTCATAGTAAGTTGTCAGCTCCTGGAACTATTTTTACTGTTGTAAAATTTACTTCATAGCTTTATTGATATCAGTACCTTGAAAGAAACTTAGATTCTGTTTCTCTTTTCAGTGAAACTCATGCAGAAAAGCCAACAAAGCGGCGTGACAAGAATGCCAAGAAGGAGGGAGGCAGAGGGCGAGGGCGAGGGCGAGCCAAGGAATTTATACAGACTACTGGTTCCCTGTTTGGAGAAGGTAACCCAACCACCTCACTCTGCATGATCCATAGTGATAACGTACATGACGATAACTAAACATGTTTCAGTCGTTTGAAATACATTGTAATGAAGTGTAGATGAGCTATAATGACAATGTCTCTCCACAGGTATTGCAGCATCTTCCCTTAGACGTGGGGCGACAGGCGGCTATGGTGGTTTTGGTGGTGGAGGTGGTGGTGGTGGAGGCGCAGGGAGGGGTGGGGATGCTGGTTATGTGCACAAACCTGTACTTAACTTGGAAACAGTCAACAACATTGATAAGGTATTTATTAATAAGGCTTGTTTCCTAAAAAAAATAATTAAATAAATTAAAATGT
Source organism: Cancer borealis (assembly GCA_036785275.1). NCBI lineage: Eukaryota > Metazoa > Arthropoda > Malacostraca > Decapoda > Cancridae > Cancer > Cancer borealis. The sequence goes on along the minus strand of JAXIVD010001444.1, from coordinate 31,907 downwards.
TTCACTTATATTACATACTTTGAGATGTTGATTCCCTCATAGTACTACTAAATGACTAACTCTCTCATAACACGTTCTCTTTCACACCTCCTCATTTCTCACTTGGTCCATACGTGTCACTCCACAAATACTCCTCATACATCTCATCTCCATTACATTTGATCCCTTCTCCTCTACTGCCATACTCCATGTTTCACCCCATATAGTGCAGTTAGTACTCCTTCATACAACCTTTTTACATTAAACACTTTGATTCATCTTAATACCTTACCTACATCATTAATCCTTTGTCTCTATTCCTCCACCTATAGTAATCTTGGACCCCAGATATTCAAAACATTACACTTCCTTGAGCAGGTCACCATTTAATGCCACATTCATCCTTCTACCACCAATCCCTCCTTTTCAGGAACACGAAGATCAAAAACTGAAAGAGATTTTACGCGATGATTTTATTGACGACCCTGACGACATGATGGGTCAGCCTGGGGAGGAAGACCTTTACCCTGTACAGCTGCCACTGGTCAACTGTGCCCGAGGATTTAAGGAAGAGGGAGATGTGAAGGGAATTGCCAGCTCAAACACAACTGTGGCTAAAGTTGAAGGTTGGTGTTCCGAAGGAAAGGTGGAGGGTTGTTGGTGCTTAACTTAACAACTATTATTTGCTTCAAGGTGGTTATAGTGTAATTTTGGTTGTCCTGGTTTTCCCTCGGTCAGTTATGTGAAGTCATGTAAAACATTATGAGTTTACTTTGAGTAATTGATGTGTTGAAGATTATTGTTGAAGTTTAGATTGTTCTCACATTTTTATATTTTTCATCTTTAGTGAAAGCAGAGCCAGCAGATCCCAATGAAGAGCCAAAAGTAGATGAAGTGATGCCACTAAAGACTATAAAGGCAGGTATAGTATACATTTAGTTCAAAGCCCAAACTAGGTGTAGGGCTCCAGTACATGTGTAATGCACTTCATTGTGCAATAATTCTTGTATGACTTATAGTGAATGTTTGCTTGTATGTATAGAATTTGAAAAATGCAAGTTTCGTTCTTACAGATGGCAGACAGGAAGGTGACACTTAAAGGTGGTTTGCCGGCACAAGGAAAACTTCCTGAACTCTCAGTTGCAGAACTTTTGTCAGGAAAACATGAAGAGCTTATGTTCTTCCAGGTATGTTGGGCATACTAATATTTGCTAATCTTTGTATCCACACCAGTGATGTCCTTTATAGGGCGGACTTAGGCTGAGTAGTTCCTCCTTTGTGTAACAATAAAGTTATCTACAAACTTCATTGCCAGCCTGTTAATATGCACTCAAAATCTCTACCTTTCATGAATTTATATCTTTGGATATGTTTTTTTCCTTTCTAGCTGCCTAATTCTCTTCCAAGTCACCCTCCAGAGGTGAAGCAAGAACCCAACATAACATACTCACAGCCACAGCAGCAGCAGCAGCAGCAGCAGCAGCAACAACAACAGAAGGCTTCTGGCAGCATGGTGAGTTACAGCACTTCAGCATTGGTGATTGTTGGGATATTTATCAAATCTAAATTACTCTGCAGATAACTGTATGAATATTGTGTTATATGGATTTATCTATCTGTACCTGATGCCTGTTCCTAAGAACTCGCCCCTAGGAATCCAACCACTGCCCTGCCTTGTAAACCTCTTTCTCTTGTCTCATTTTCCATGTTTGCACAGGATCGAACTGAGGTAGTACTTATATTTATGTACCGCTTTCATTCTTTCTCCAGTCAGCTTAATTTCACATCCTCTAAGACACTTAACTCTTACCTGTATTGACAATTATAAGAACTTAATGATCCAAGCAGACTGCATATGCCAACATCATCAGTAACAAAATAATTTAGAGCATCTTGGGTTACTGTGCATACATATGAATACCACGACAGGAACGTGAAGAGGAGGAGGAGAAGAAGAAAGTGAACCAACAGTACTGCACTCTCAACACTTTACCTGAGGGCAAGATTGGAACTGTCAAGGTGTACAAGTCTGGCAAGGTGGAACTCTGGCTGGGTAACCACAAACTGGCTATAAGCAAAGGAACACAAGTGGGCTTCCTTCAGGTAAGCAAACAGGCCATGTATTATTATAAAGTAGAACTGTTGGTTAGAATGTTTAGGTGTTAGTCACTGGTAATTAATTAAAAGAGAAAGTTGTATTTAGGAGTAGGTAGTTATATTGTATAGGACTGAAAGATGGAATATGGGATTAGCAGAGAGGAAGAGGTTCAATGTAATGGATCTGAGGTGTCTTAAGAATATGTGTGGATTAACACGTATAGATCATATGGAAGATTGGAAAGAGAGAAGGAAAACTGGTGTTGTGAGAGATTTGTCTGTTATAGCAGAACAGGGAGTGTTGTGATGATTTGGGGATATGGAGAGAATAGAAGAGGAACTATTGGTGAAATAGATGAGTATGTCTGATATGAGAGGTGTGAGGTTGAGAGGGAGACCATGAATGTGATGGATGGACACTGTGAAGAGAGCGTTGGGTGCAAGAGGGATGTTTATGGAACAGGGAAAAATGCTTGTGTGATTGAAATGAATAGAGAACAGTTGCAATTGCATGAATGGAGATGCAACCTTGACGGCCTCAGTGGGAGGTTCTACCACATCTCGTTTGATTATGTCTAATGTGTAGGAGACGGGTCTATTGTGGTGTGGCAATGGTAAAGCAGCTCTGGTGTCGGTTCCTGCTGCACAAATCATGGATTGTACTGCAAGGCTGACCTTTACACTGCGACACAGTGACACTCAGTCTATTCTCCCTAGGAGGCGTAGGGACAAAGATGTGGGGGAATGCATGTTGATGTATGAATGTAGACTTATTTTAGCCACTTGCCTTAAAGGGGATGTCAGCCGGGTTTATAGATAGATAGAAACTGTATTTGTGTTGGTATTCATCTTGTGAGTTGATCAATCCAAAGACCTAAGATATATTCCTCATCATTTCAATGAGTCATGTTTCAGTGGTAGGTTTTATGTACAAATAGTAAGTACGTGCTTGATTCTCACCATATTTACACCTGCAACCTGAGTCTGATGGTAGCTAATTCTTCAGCCTATTCAATAGCAGGTTAGGGATAATCTTTGGGAGTGTTGCTGAGTATAAGTGTTGAGTTTTGTTTGGTGATGGTATTGTGAGGATGTGTGACCATTGGCTTGATGCTCAGGACGTGGTGAATGTGGATGTTGACCAAGAGACCAAGACAGGGGCCATGACAGTGCTGGGTCACATGGCACATCGGCTGGTGTGCACGGCTGACCTCGAGGAACTCGTCAAGCAGATGAAAACTTAGCATCGGCTGGGCCTTAGGCATTTAGTGTTGTCGTCATGTTGTTGTGGAAAAAGCTTTAAGGTTTATTTTTTTATAATCAATCGTCTTATTGTGAGAGCCCTTGCCTCCCCCTTCTTCTATTTATGGTGATGTATTCTGTATGAAATACTGTGTTTTGTGATCAGTGTTGGGTGCAAATACTGGCTGATGATTTAGTCATCCAGCCGTAGCATTAAGGAGCCCACATCTTTCTTGGGGCTGATGCTCAGATGTTCTATGCTCAGTTCCATCATAAGTCTTGTATGGATCTGTCTTCTTTTGGAATCCATTTTGTAAGCCACATTTCAATTCAGAGTTTTATATTGTAGAAAATACTTTTGAATTAGATTTGATAGTACATAAATTTCTAATAGTGTTTGATAGTTAATTATATATGAATGAAAGGAAAGAAAATGAAGGCAAAGTATGGGCAACTTAATTCATCAAAAAATATGTATGTCCCATAAACTTCAATTATCAGCATAAGACAAGTAATAAATTGTTTATATAATTAAAAAAGGTGATTGAATAATCCCTTCGAAGTAGGTAACTATAGACCATATAGTTCTGCTACGGTTAACGAGAGGGCGCTACTTCTCTCACTAAGAAGCTGCCGTGAGCCAAGATCAAACTCACAACCTTGAGGCCACAAGCAAAGCACTACCACAGAGCCACCTGGCCCCCATGTTTATATAATTGCATTATATTGATCCATCTATATATATATATATATATATATATATATATATATATATATATATATATATATATATATATATATTGATGCCTGTTCCTTAAGAAAATCCAGTGAATGGCCTGTCCATATTCCTTGTCCTGAGGTAAATACGAGGTGATTTTGATCCCATATTCATAAATTATGACATATATTAGAAGAGGAATGGAAGGCAAAATATGATGTCTGAAATTAAGTATACTTTTTATTTCCACTTTGTGATGGACTCAGCTTCTGAGTCCCATGTTTTACTACTGGAGGTTTTGCGTCACTAATGAGGAAACAATAAAGTAAAACAAATGGGGGTAATGATGCCTTGTATATCATGTATATTTGAATCTTATATACAATAAAAAAAACTTGAAAAATATTTGAACATATGGGAGGTATAACAGTATCATTTTATGCATAACAAAATGATAGAGGAACAAAATTTTTTTCTGACAATCAGTCAAATGGACAGTATTTTGCAACAAATTTTCTGTCTCACCTGTCTACACTATAAATACACAAAGTATTTCAATTACTAGTGTGGATGTGATGATAAATTAGTTTTATAGGAACTATCGTTATGTATTTGTGCTGACGGGACTAACAGAAGCTGCAGTTGTATACAGTATGGACATTGCAAGGTCACCTTTAATACTGTAGGATTCAATCTCACTCCACTTAACATTATCCTAACTGCATATCTTATAACAAACATCAATGCATCAAAAACTAGAGGAAAACAATTTAAATTTAATGATGATTACCCAAAGAAACATACGGAAAAAAGTTTATAAATACACAGATCCATGACAACACTGGCCCATTGTCTTAAGGTGTGTAAAATGGGATAGTTTTATAATTTAAAATATCAAACATGCATTCGGCTGTCCAAAAATACTTGCTTTGACACCTACTTATCTTGCTTGCATACATCAGTTCCCCTTGTCACACCCTTACAATTCAACAAATTAATGCTGTAGTCATTCCACCCAATGATAATTACTAATATTCAAATTTTCTACAAACTCTTGCTCCAAAATGTGAAACTACAGTATAGGTGTGTGACTTAGCAAAAAACTGTACTAATGGTTCAGAGGCATCGTTAGGGGGACTAAGGAGTTGAAGCTCCAAGAAACCAAGAAAGGAAAAATATACGTATCATGTTGATATTCTAGCAATGCCAATGTAATGTATGTGTAGGAACACATTCTCATTACGTTTTTATTGTGTATAAAGTCTAGAATCTAGATCATGGTACATTAAAATATAAATAAGTATAGAAACATAGAAACTTCCATAGAACACAAAAGATAAATAATTTGTAATACTAACTTACAGGCAATGAATGCATATAGCTTCCCATGTTTCTCAGAGTACTGGCAACTGGGGTTCAGGAAGCCAGGAAGCACACACCAGTGTCCATCAGGCTACATCTTACTGATCTAGCCTCAGTTATTTCCGTGTTTGTAGAGATGCTGCTTCAGCTTGGGCACGTTCTGTGGGGAATAAATGCACTTATGGCACTTGAGGGGTTGGTCCAATAGTTTTTCACCAGCAATGGGTGTCATGGTGACCACCATACCTCGCTCCTCCAGGCACCTGATCACATCTGGAAGTGTTTGTCATGGTCAGCAAAAGAACCTTGCAGCTCACCTTCCCACCTTTATAATGCAAAGGTGTTCCTCTAATGTTAGCCCTTACTGATTCTTTCAACACTTTAAACCTGAGAGTATAACTGATGCAGAAATTTACTCAACCAGGCTTTAGTCATTCAAATATGAACTATAATTTTGCTTAGTATGAAATGTAAATTACCACACTCCCTCATATTATTATTGCAGTTACTTATCAAATGTTTCCATGACTCTTTCATTTATATATAAGCATAATGAGTATTTTTGTTGTTACTCTTCGTTAAACAAGAATGCATATAGTACCTTCACTGTCCAGGAAGTACTTGGTGTTGAAGGAGTTCCAGTGTTTCTTGGTTTTGAGGCACGGGGAGTCAAAGTCTTGGCTGATCATATGCAGGTGTAGCTGGGACATGCTGGGGATAGCATGGTAGCCGTACCTGGATGGAATGTTGGTATGTAGTACTTAGCAGATAAGATAATCCTCGCATGTTACCAAGCATACATTGATTTACAGTTAGGGTTCAATTTTGCAGATTAAAATTATGGATATTTTGCATGTAACAATTAATTTAGTTTAAATTTTTTTTTTTTAATTTAATTAAACTTTTAAACAAAAAAAATATGGATAACATTCTCATTGTTTTGGATTTAGTTGAAGATTTGCTTAATCTGAACTAGATAATTTGAATGTCCTTGATCCAGTTTAAGAATTAACCAGTGTTAATTATTTTGAATTTCATTGAAAATTACACAGCTAAAAGTATTGAAAATGCATTTGTTAAGAATTCAATACATGAAGTGCTAGACTATTTACTATATTCTGAATAAACAAAAATTCTTCACCATATGAATAAATTACTTTATTATGACAGGTTTATTTCAGGATAGCTCACCTGAACTCAACGAGGGGGTATTTGGTGGCCAGGAGGCGGCATTGGTCTTGCATGTACCGCAGCAACTCACTTTGTTCCCTCTTCAGTGCCTTCAGGTTGGGCACATTAATCTTGGGGATGGCCAGGAAGTGGTACCGAGCCTGTAAGTAACAAACTTCGTTATATTTCTATTTCCATGCTTCTCACATCACTATTGGTCACACAACTGTCTGTCTGCATACCTACTACACTACACATTTGTTAACATTTCATATTTATGATTGTTTATCATTACTACATCGAGATATCATGGCGATACATGGTCGCGATGCATCACATAACTCGTGACAGCATCAATCTTTACTTGGGTACACATGACACAGCGTCTAGCAGCATCTCTGTCAACAAAATACTCAACACAGCCATTTACCACTCGTTGAATATAACTAAATTTCCCGCCGTAATGCCAGGCCTGTTCTCCTCAGCCCGCCTCCTACAGTAGCAGCCGCCGTGGTGACATGGGCTGTGTCATGGGCCGCACGCCGTGTCAAGGAACACCCGCCCGTCCACCACGCAACACACACCAGCAAATCAGTCCGTATCACGGGTACAACAGAGGCCACAGTCCGCCTGCCGTTCACTCTGCACCACTGCACCGTTTTATTAACCAATGTTTTTACCTTTGGATATTTGTCCTTGATTATAACGATCCGCTCATCTGATTCTACGATGAGGTTGGGATCGTTCATGGCTTCGAGGAGCCCTTGAGCCCAGTGTCCTTTCTTGGCAGGACGATGAGAAGCGGAGGCGGTGGCAGGCCGCTTGCTAGGCGTGCTGGCCGCCATCTTTGCCTCGCCATGGTGACTCCCCCAAGCCTTCCCCCCTTCCATTCCTCCCGCGGTTGTCTCCCCCTTACGTCTCCCTCCCCTCCGTCTCCCATATTACCGCCTCTCCCTTGTGCCTCCCTTCCCTTGATCCATTCTCGCTCTCGGCCTTCTCCCTCCATCCCTTCCTTCCGTATCATTTATTTTTTCAACACTCACATGAGGCTCCGCTTTGTCCCTTACAATGTTTTTTCATCAGTTAATGTGTTATATTTTTTTATGATTTACTTATTTGGATATGCGTGATTCATTTTTCACTTCATCTTCACTATGTATTTATGGGATTATACTGCTTATAATTATGTTCTAATACTAAGATATAATATGTGTGAATGAGCTTAATTAATCACTCTGCACTAATTCCAGCATTCAACGTGAGATGCAGACGGCAAGAAGCACTCGTAGGAAGACGAGGAACAGGATGGGAAGGATGTCAGTGAGAAGCAATAACAGCCAGGAAATGGTGAGTATCTGTGCTGTTTGTGTTGTGTTGCCATGGTTTGTGTTGTAAGTCAGAAACACTGACAGGAAGCTCTAGTTTTATTAATCATGACATACAGGCTGATTTATAATTATGGATAGGATGCCTGCAAACATGATTGTAGGGTAGTATGAGGCTTAATATTTCCTCGTACATTATGTTTTGCTCATAATTTGTGTCCAGAGTAGGGTCAATATAGAATATAGAATACATACTAGGCAATGCGAAAAGTTGTTCGGAATTTTGTTATATAAATATATAAAGCATAAGATATTCATGAAAATATGTCCAGAGTTAAGCTATCCAATTGTATGTTAGTAATCAGATAAATCACATTGATAGAATATGTGATTTATCGTATTACTATTAATATTCGTGCTTGAGGTTACACTCAATGTTGAAATATTGTATACAAGTGTCCCGATACAATTTTAATATTAAAAGTCACTTCAAAAATGATATCAGCTATAGATATGTTAAACAATTCCCCGTAAAATCAGGCAGAAAGTATGTACCCTCGTGAGCAGCTGACTGTAACGGTACTCCGATAGTCTTCTCGTAACGTAGAAAGAAAAACAGAGGAAAAAGTATGCACCCCGCGGCGACTCTTGATAAAAGTGAAACTGTGGAACAAGTGCGTGGGTAAATATGCCTCAGCTGGTCCATTATGCGACAGCCACCCTGGGGCTGCCGCTCTTGCCACGCCACCGGCCTTGGAATCTGTATTTGTCGGCCTCATTCTCGAACCAACGTTGACCCGCATGCAGTCGAGACTCACTAGCATGACATCCCTTCCCAAGAAAAAGCAATACCCTGTGTGACAGAGTGGGATGTTAAAGAACAGGAAACTCGTGGATGTCAGTGTGGGATGAGATGCCTGGCGGGCGAGCAGGGAGAGAGAGAGAATCGCTTAGCCCGCGCCTGTCCGTTTGACCATCTATTAGTATTTAGGACGTAAAGTGTTACTCCGCGTTCCGCCTCGGCTCATAACACAGTTGTGAGGCGTCCTTCTCCTTCCGGGGAAATATGATGCAAACGTGATTTTCTTGGAAAGTCAGATGAAAGTTAAATGGAAATACGTGTGGATGAATTCTTATGAAATACTGTTACCCTCTTGTGAAAGGTAAAACAATGTGATTCCTACTATTCAGTCGATAATTTAGAGAAAGGTCTCGAGATTATGATTACCGTGGTGTGCCTTGTTAGGTCTAACATCGCTCCTATGTCTCAGTCTTTCATGAAGATAAAATAAAGGGGTTATTTTTCCGTAAGTCACCCCTCGTCCCTTCCCTCCCACACTGCCTACCCCCACCTTGGAATGATGACGGTACTAGACATTATATATTTTATCCTCCCTCGGTCTGCCTTATTTAGGCAGCATACTTCTTCTGTTGTGACTAAAAAGTTGTCATCAATGCTCATCCACGCGTATAATGATATATAGAAATTATTATCGTCCAACAGTTGAAATATTGCGTTATCTGGCTGCGTCTGACAACTCTCTACGGATCTAGGACGGTGTTCGGCGACTTTCAGTTCCAGTGGTAGTAAAATGGCCGTAGCGGAGGTATCTTCAAGTCGAATCTCGCAAAAAAATAGCCTATAATACTGCTTGAAATAGAGTATTTTGAAACATAATCCACCTGAGATAAAAGTTTGAGCCATATAGAAGCCACGGAGTGAGTGATTGTCCATGGGCATCAGTAAGTGAAAAAATATTGCATTAGAAGGAGCGAGTGTGGCTGAAGAAAGGCTGACCAGCCCGTGTTACAACTTGTAATTGTACAGAACAGTATTTGGCCCTTTGGGCTGCAAGGAAATAAGAGGTGAGCAGCCTGAGTGCGGCGTGACGAGAGCACGGGAGGCTCCTCTTTAGTTGGCCTCACGTGGGAGTTCTCCGCTTTACGGGATTCCGATCGTTAAGAAATGGAGAGAATTATGCCAAGCGGCCGCGGTGTGGATATGACAGAAACTTGATTTTTATGCTTCCGTAGATCACCTTCAAATACCTTTCCCGCTTGGATGTCAAGGTAAGATAATCGAATTTGTAGAATATTTATCAGCCGGGTTGCTTAGAGGAGGTTTGGAGGCCTGCAACAAAGAAGGTGACCTGCCATGTGCTCTGGGGATGTGTTTAGTATTACCAACAGGAGACAGGTGGCTCAGAGGCTCATCAGCATGGCTCTCACAGAGATACTCTCACCCAGGAAATAATTCTAGGTACCGTAACTTACCAGCCTGCGCAATTAGGTCAGTCTTGTGTGGGCCGTGCAGGTGTGGTGGGTACGGGGCAAACCGCTGCTCACCTGTTCTTTATCCTAAGTATATACTGATTAAAAAAAGAAAAAAATAGTGGTGCTTGTTTTGCTGGATGATCTTTGAAAGCATGAATCTGGGTCGAGCATATATAGTTCATGATTTATATATAAAAACAACTTGATGCAGTCTGGGTTCAGTATATACTCGTGTGGATATATATGTAGTGCCACACACACACATATGTATATATATATATATATATATATATATATATATATATATATATATATATATATATATATATCAAACTCATTAGTATTTAAAGCATAGTATATCATTCCATGAAATATGTACATAAATTTTCCAGTAATAGGACTCGCTGTGAAAATAACATCTGAGTATAATATCTTAGACTTGCACCGAATTCCTTGGCCTGGTAAATAGGATAAAGTGAGTCGAAAGAGGGCTGGAGGGTAATTTCATTGTTGCACCAGTGTTTGGCTGACTTAAAGTTGAGGCCGTGAAGCGGAAAGGTTTAATACCTACGACAACAGGCTTTCATTAACGCGGACGGGTTTTTGCATGGCGATAATGTTGATAACTTGTTCTATATTTCCCTTCATCGCGTTATTGTGTTACTGCAACCTCCACCACACACGCTCCTAATATATCGAAACCAGCCAGCAAAGTTAATGGTGTATCGGAATCAGGTTAGAAAAGCAAAGATTTACACACGAAGGAAAATGATGTCGCAATAATATTATTTGAAACATTTTCCATCGTGACGTAGCATCATCTTCCTCAGTAGCGTTTCTCTGTAATGGAGTTTTGTGTGTATTTTTATTACCGTTGATGGAATAATTCATGTCCGTTGGGCGGCGGGAGTTGAGGCAAAGGAACTTTTTGTAAACTTTCCTTCCCTGTCTTCAGTAGTTAGGATGGAAGGATTTACACAAAACTGGCATTCATATTTCTTTTTCCTCTTTTTTTTTTTTTTTTTTCATGTGTAGACCTTATCACTCTTGTTCAGTGGGTTGGACAGCTGAAAAAAAACCAACAGATCAATCGGATTGTGAAATACCGTGGCACTTAGTAATACTGATAAAAAAAGGTTTTAATTCCACTGCGCAATACTTTCGAAAACTTTCTCTTCGTAGTTTGAGTTTTTTTCCTCAAACTTGGGACTTATTTTTTTTTATTTAGCTTAGCCTTGGAATGTTGAATAAGGGCACCAAGGGTTATTGTTGCTGAGGGCTGGGGCTACGCCAGGCCTGTAGGGACCTTCCTGGCGCAGGGGTCTTGGTTCTATTAATTAACCGGACAAGGTAGTGAGCATGTTAATATTATTATCTTAGTGAGAACGAGGGACTCAGCTAACGAACGGCCTTGAGGCGTATTGATTCCAGAGTGGATGTATCTGTCTGTTTATTATTTTCTGCTGGACTTATACGTTTATTTGTTTATCCAATAATGTTTAGTATTCTTATTCTCCTTTTCCCTCCCTTTTACATTCGTTCTTTCCTTATCGTATACTTTGTTATTTTCTCGTTTTTCTTCGTCTTCCCTCCTGTGGTCATCATCCAGTTCCCGCATATCCTTGTTAATACTCAGAGCATGACAGTAACATTCCCTGGTATGGTGCGCGGCGTGCCAAGCCTTGACACAGTAAACGCGGCCCACCAAGGAGGGGTAGGATGAGGCAGTGAGGGAAGGACGCCACCAGAAAGCCGGCCTAGTCCCTCGTCTACGTCGTCTGCCCTGAGGTAGAAGACGATAGTATAGGACGGGTTAGAGAAGTAAGCGTTCCTCCCCTCAACTTCATCCTGTCCCCGTCCAGATGATAACGCTAACAATAATGTGCAGCATGGTATGTAGTGTTACAAAGGCCGCAGCAATGATGGAAGGGTGGTACAGACGACTCTCAGACCTACTACACTAAACCCAGGTGATCCTGATAGTCGCTATCATGGCTACCTCCTCCCCCTCCCCCTCCCTCACTGATTAATTAAGCATTTATATCCGGTGAAAGTGTCTCAAGTGTAGGTCACGGGTGTATACACACATCTGTGTGGAGGTAGTATCTGCCAGTCCAGTGGGAATAGAAAGGAAAGAAAAATAATAGATATTTATGTGTATATATATATATATATATATATATATATATATATATATATATATATATATATATATATATATATATACATACACGTGGGTAAGGTTTTCTTCTTTCCCTTTTTCACGTATTTTCTTTTTTTCCACTATAGGTATATAAATACAGTACTGCTGATACTAGACCATCATTTACACTAATAGTTAAAATATTGATAACAATATTACTATTATTATTGTTATTATTATTATAATTGTGTTAATATCATTATTTGTAGTAACTAAGATTCTGATGGTAATGTAAATTTTTTTATTACGACCATTATTATTTGAGTAATTATAATAACGTAGTGCTGAAAATGTCTTGACATTAGTTAGTGTAATAATAACAACCAGCACTAACAAGAACAACTATTATTACAGTGACATTCAAACTTGTAAGAAATATAATAACGTGTATATAGTCATTTGATCTTTGTTGCTGTTGTAAGAGATAGTACATTCAATAATGATAATAATAATTATTATTATAATAATATAAATAATTATAATAATAGTAATTAATTTCGCTTAATGGCGTATCCTTTAGTAAGTTAAAGAGACATTGAAATATAATGTAGCGATGCAGCAAACCCATTACCTTCATGCTATCACAATTGGAGTTGCCTTAATGAAGCCTCGTGGACCGCCCAACAGCTGGTTTAGTAAGTTTTCTTGGCAACGGAGGAAGACATTGACTCACTTCCCCTCCCTCCCTCCCTCCCACTCCTCCTATCTCCCACTCCCCCTCTCATCACTCCCCGCCCACGCACTCCACTCCCCCAATACTCCTCACACTTACTGCCTGAGGTGAATTTTAGGTTAAATATTTTATTTGTATTTGTATCTTGTGCTAAGTTATTTTATTTGGAGTCGTTGTACCTATGCTTCCTTTGTTTATTTATACGTGTTTGTGTGCATTTGTGTGTACAGCAACAAACGCACACACAAACGTACTCTGATACCAGTATATTGCACACACGCACACGCACACACACACACACACACACACACACACACACACACACACACACAGATCCATCACTCGTGCCCGGGCATTGTGTAGCGTCGGTGTGGCCAGGTGAGGTGGGCATCTACCTGGCGGTCAGGTGTCGACCCCCAGAAGCTCTCAACACCGGCCGCATTGTTGGGTTTAGGGGGAGCTGGAACCGGAGTGGGGGAGAGGGAGGCACGAGGAGGGGGATACAGGTGTTGGGAGTGGCTAGGGAGGGGGGGCACAGGTGTTGGGGGGGTGGATGAGAAGGGGATACAATGGTGGGGATGGGCGTTAGAGGGGTACAACGGGAGATAGATAATGGGGAAAGATGCTAGGTAGGGGTAGGTAGATGGGGATGAGTGAGGAGAGTAAGGGCGGGTATGGATGCTAAGGAAGGGAGAGGAGGGAGTGCAACAGCCGGGGAGAGGTGAAGGGGTACAGATAGTGTGAGGGAGAGGCTGAAAGGATAGGAGAGAAAGAGGGAGGAGGAGGAGAGGGAGATGAACATTATGTGAGGATTAGGAACCAGACTAGCCAGGACAGTATTTCCTCGTGTGTGTGTGTGTGTGTGTGTGTGTGTGTGTGTGTGTGTGTGTGTGTGTGTGTGTGTGTACGGCGAACCTTTCCAGGGCCCAGCTCGCCAGACAACCGACTCGCTGTAATTTATGATCACCGTCTCGGCTTCGGCTCCATAGTGGCCGAATATCGCTCGCCACGACGCGTTACTCTCTCTCTCTCTCTCTCTCTCTCTCTCTCTCTCTCTCTCTCTCTCTCTCTCTCTCTCTCTCTCTCTCTCTCTCTCTCTCTCTCTCTCTCTCTCATGGTAAACTGACTTCCATAGCGTCACTTCCCGTGTTGAGATCAAAGTTTATAAGGCCATGAGTAAAAGTTGGTTGTGTGTGTGTGTGTGTGTGTGTGTGTGTGTGTTTGTGTGTGTGTGTGTGTGTGTATGTGTGTGTGTGTGTGTGTGTGTGTGTATGGTATGCATGTTAAATATTCAGCGCTCTGGAGTATTTATGTATTTATGTTTTTTGTACTTTCAATCCTTCCTCTTTAGTTTTGTTATGTTTCAATATTTATTCAAAGCTTTTTTAAACGGTCGTCTTGTTTATATATTGTCCTGAACGTAAAGTATGTTGTTATGCCGTTTAGATCACCTCCTCCTCTTCCATGATAATTATACTCCTACCCACCCTCTTCCCTCCCAGCCTCCTCCCTTTTCCTCCTCCTCATCTCTCCTCTTCGTCATCCTGCCTCCTGCCTTCCACCCTCCAGCCCCTTCCCTCCTTTTCCTCCCTTCCTCTCCGCCTCTCCCCACGGCCCTTCCTCTCCTCCGGGGCTACAGGGATTGACTCTCACTCACCGCTCCCCTCCGCCCTCGGGATGTGGTGGGAGAGGCAAGGAGGGGCTACGTCTCGTTCTCTCCTCGCCTTCCTTGGTCTTGCCGCCACACCACCATCTCCTCCTCCTCCTCCTCCTCCTCCTCCTCCTCCTCCTCCTCCTCCTCCTCCTCCTCCTCCTCCTCCTCCTCCTCCTCCTCCTCCTTCAAAGCGATATACAAAGGATATAATATTAATTCGTCTACGCTATTTTGTAATGTTTTTTTTTCTTCTTCGATTTCTTTATTTTTTTTCCCTTGCAAACAGCACAATGTAAGGAATGTTCTATTATTTATTAGTGATACTGATAAAGACGTTGATTTTATATTTATTATCGGGAGATATTCTCTCTCTCTCTCTCTCTCTCTCTCTCTCTCTCTCTCTCTCTCTCTCTCTCTCTCTCTCTCTCTCTCTCTCTCTCTCTCTCTCATTGATTAGCAGTACGTTCTATAAGATATTCCCCAAATTCTTTTTAGTCTGTAACAAGCAGTGTCTCGTGATTATTTTAGTTTACAAGTCAACATTATTATTATTATTATTATTATTATTATTATTATTATTATTATTATTATTATTATTGGTTGTCTTATTAATGAAGAATACACAATTTCGCGTTCACTTACCTTCATAATATACAATGTTGTCTTCATTTTGTCCCAGATGATAAAGTTTTGCGTTAATTTTCCCTCAGAATATACAGTTTAGTGTTCATTTACCTTTATTAGATGCAGTTTTGCGTTCATTAACCCTTAGAATATATAGTTTAACGTTCATTTATCCTCAGAATGAATAGTTTTGCGTTCATTTAGCCTCAGAAGATAGAGTTTAGCGTTCATTTACCCCTTTTTAATACAGTTTTACGTTCATTTATCCACAAAATATACAGTTTGCGTTCATTAACCCTCTGTAGATAAAAAGTTTTGCCTTCATTTACCCTCAAAAGACAGTGCTGCATTCCTTAGCCTGAGGAAACATAGAATCGTTATGTGTAGTATATATACATATATATCCAATGCCTCGTTGTCTGCCGCAAGTCATTTCCCAAAGTGTGGTAAAGAGTTACATGCAAGGTGGAAAAGAACACAAAAACACAGGACCTTATGACCTTTTTTTTCTCCTTTCTTTCCTTCCTATCCTTTTTTCCGGGAGACACAACTTCACCACAGTCACCTCCGGACCTGAGTCATCTGGGGGAAGGGAGGGAGGGTTAGGAGGGGGGAGATTAGCTCAGTTGAGGGCAAGGTATACACGTGTGCGGGAAGGATGGGGTGGGGGAGTAACGGTACATACACACACGCACACACGGTCGTGGTGGTGACGGTGACTCTCGGTTAAATGTGTAAATTGTGCACACGTGAAGAGATGTGTGCGTGCTGTTAGTGTACACACACACACACACACACACACACACACACACACACACACACACACACACACACACACACACACACACACACAGGTAGCTAGACACGTTTTTGATGATTTAGTTCTAGATTAATTCATGCATATATTCTCTCTCTCTCTCTCTCTCTCTCTCTCTCTCTCTCTCTCTCTCTCTCTCTCTCTCTCTCTCTCTCTCTCTCTCTCTCTCTCTCTCTCTCTCTCTCTCTCTCTCTTTATGTATCAGGCTCCCTGCTGATTAGATAAGATTGGCTACCATCGAGCATTGAGATAAGAGACCTTTTCACAAATCGTTCTATATTACTGTTTGTTGTTCATGTTGTTTAGATCACCTTTTATGGAGTTAGTGTAGTACAAAGGTTACAGATGGTATTATAAATCTTTGTACTGTATCTGTGGTGAAATGAAGTTAGTTTGAAAATATTATTGTTATTTACTGTTTCGTTGATTGCAAGAAATATACATAAAACTATTGTATGTATAATTTTTTTTTATGTATAACAAATATAGTGTGTATATATTTTTCGTATAAGAATGGATAGGTGTATATATATTTTCTACTTCTATTTAATGAGTAAGGGAAATAATGTCAAATAGTATTTAGATATTTAGGCATTTCTGAAATCAGGAATGTTTTTCGTCGACTTACTATTAATTATTAACGGCTGTGAATGACATTTCCATTTACTTTGCTGTCTGTGATTGAAATTAATGGATCAACTCTTATTATGGGAAAGATCGTGTGTGTGTGTGTGTGTGTGTCTGTGTGTGTGTGTGTGTGTGTGTAGTGCAAGTTTACTACACCCACAGCTCTTCTTTACACTTCCTCTCTCCATCACACCACTCACTCATACAATATCTTCCTCCCCTACCTCACCTCTCCCACCTCTACCTCCCCACTACAATTATTACTGTTTTATCACCCCTTCCTTCCTCTCCTTCATACCTTACACCCTCCCGTCCACTTATCTTTCTCCCCCTCTACGTACTCCTACTCTACCACTCCTCTCACTATGCACACTACCATGACCCCGCTCCCCTCTCCCATCCCTCTCACTATAGTCAATGTTAATCCTCTTTCCGGAAGCCGCCCTGCAGGTACAAAATTACATACTACCTGTGCCTGTGAGATGTGATATGGGGATGACAGGTGGGACGGGAGTGTGCAGGTGAAACACGTGCTTGATTGTGATTCTATACCGTCACGTGAAGGAGGGTTTATGAAGTGTGTGTGTGTGGGTGTGTTAGTATTTTCCTTGTCATATATTGCTATTTTCATGGTTATTTAGAGGGTTTTAAAGATTTCTTGGTTGTAGTTATTATTATTATTATTAGTAGTAGGAGTAGTAAGAGGGGAAATGTGTTGGCCTGAGTATTATTTTTTGTATATTTTTCTCTCGCACTCCCTCATTCCCTAACAAACTTAAAGGTGTAATGCTATGAGAGAAAACAAGTCTACCATTGTCTTCAGCATCAAATTATATAAATATGATAGGATAGGGTGAAGGTAACACTAACTCTTGTAATTTTTGAACGATATAGTAATGATTTTCACCACATCTTTAGTTTTTTTTTTCTAAATGCGTAATTCGTTTAATTGCATTATTACTTTTTTTCATCACTACGGTCAGGAAGGAAACTCGTCTTTTTAACAAGTGGTATGCAATCAGCTTTACCTCCTCCTTATTTTCATTGTAAAAGCTGCCATTTTGTTGGTGATGGAATGTAACGGCAAGGCAACACACACACACACACACACACACACACACACACACACACACACACACACACACACACACACACACACACACACATAACCTTATCATGTGCTGAGTTGAGGTGAGGTTGTGCTTTGCTAAGGAGTTAAATCGTAACCCTCAGCAGTGTGGGGAGAGGGACATGGGAGCCACCTTGGTAATCTTGAATTGATTGCCATCGATTTTGGCTACACCTTTCACTTCTGTATCTTAGTGGGAGGAAGATGTGCGCTTTTTTCTCCTTTTAATCTTGTTCCTTCCACGTACCTTGCATAGTAAGTAGGTAAAGAGGGATATTAGTTTAGTGGCTTTGAGTTAGGGGAGAAAGAGGTTATGAAAGGAAATTAAAGGGTGAATCGAGTTAGGTTAAGTTAGGTTAGTGTTAATCTCTAGATGGAAGAATCTTGTATGAAAGACGGTGAAGGGAAGGATTGAGTTTAGAATTGGTATAAAAAAAATTGAATAGGTTTTATGATGTTAGGTAAGGTAAGGTTAGGAAAGGTGAGGTGAAAGACGTTGAAGGGAAGGATAAAGTTTGTTATGTTATATTATATTAGGTAAGGTTAGATGAGAGATGTTGAAGGGAAGAATAGCATTAAGTTAAGTTAGGTGTTACCTCCAGGAAACAATGATACAAGAGAGGAGGAGAAAGTGATAGAGGGTGGGGGTGTAGGTATTGATGTGTGTGTGTGTGTGTGTGTGTGTGTGTGTGTGTGTGTGTATGTGTGTGTATGTGTGTGGTTGGTGTGAAGGCCTTCCACAGTGTGTATCAAAGGGGCGTCAAGGTGAAGCATCAGGTGTGTCACAAGGCTGCCTCACTCAGGTGGTGCCAGGTAACGCCAAGCTTGTTGCTGAGAGAGAGAGAGAGAGAGAGAGAGAGAGAGAGAGAGAGAGAGAGAGAGAGAGAGAGAGAGAGAGAGAGAGAGAGAGAGATTATTTTTATTATAGTTTATTGACAGAATCCTTGCAAATACAAAAAAAAAAAAAATTAAAATAACCTTATAACAAAAACAGTAAAATCAAATACATATCTATCATTAAAATCCTGTCCAAATAAAGCAACCAATACATATTTCAAAAGAGAGAGAGAGAGAGAGAGAGAGAGAGAGAGAGAGAGAGGAGAGAGAGAGAGAGAGAGAGAGAGAGAGAGAGAGAGAGAGAGAGAGATCTAAAACGATATCACAGTGAGTCAGACCATGAACCATTGTAATACGAGGCTTTGGCATGAGTGATTCGAAATAGTATCACTTTTAAAGCATTGATCCTCACGTTCAAAGCTTGGTACTGAAGCCTCCAACACCACACTGTGTCAAACCTCACCATTCGACTTCACTCAGCCCACTTGTATCTCTGATTTCGCAATACTGTTTATCACTACATCCCTCTCTCTCCTCCTTCTACCTCCACCACCTACTCCACCTCCTTCCCTTTGCTGGGTGTACGTGTGGGGGTGTGGATGGAAGCAGGGTTGTGTATGTGTGTGTGGAAGGGTGTGGTGATATCTCCTCTTTATCACAATCCATTCAAAACCTGCGAGTGACGCGTTATTACTTGTATCAAGGAAATGCTTGTGACTCAGTTATCAGTACAAACGAGAGAGAGAGAGAGAGAGAGAGAGAGAGAGAGAGAGAGAGAGAGAGAGAGAGAGAGAGAGAGAGAGAGAGAGAGAGAGAGAGAGAGAGAGAGAGAGAGAGGCCTGTTGCATAAAGGGTTATAATTGAACGTAACTCACTTGCAATATTCCTGCACATAATTAGAGTTACCGTGAATGCCTGAACAGCAATCGAGTCACCTCTTGCGAGTTTACACCTTTGATTCCCTCGCCAGAAAAGCAAGTGCCGGGCAGATTTTTGTGGAAATTTATGAACTCAACTTTAAACGCAAGAGCCGGTGTTAGAGTGCAGCTGAGTTTGACGTAGTGTGTGTGTGTGTGTGTGTGTGTGTGTGTGTGTGTGTGTGTGTGTGTGTGTGTGTGTTAGTGAAAGGCAGTAAATTAGTGGTTGTAAGAGGGACATAAATAAGGATGTTGGATTAATGTTCATGACCTGATGTAGGTAGGAATTAACAGCTGCTTCTCATTTCTCAGGTGTTCTGGGTGTGCTTGGTGTGTGTGTGTGTGTGTGTGTGTGTGTGTGTGTGTGTGTGTGTGTGTGTGTGTGTGTGTGTGTGTATGTGTGTGTTTGAAAGCGGGTTTTGTTTACAGAACCACCCGGAAGTAGCATGGTAGTGTACTTTAAAATCATATTCCTCCTCCTCCTCCTCCTCCTCCTCCTCCTCCTCCTCCTCCTCCTCCTCCTCCTCCTCCCTCCTCCTCCACCACCACACTCTGTCTGTATGTGTAGTTTGCGTTTCCTAATTCACTGCAAGCGGTAATACATGGGACAGGCAAAGCACCGCGACACACACACACACACACACACACCACACACACACACACACACACACACACACACACACACACACACACACACACACACACACCACACAAAGGCAAAAAAATAGCATCGTTAACACGCACCGCTATAAAGGAAGAGGTTAAATATTTGATGCGTCAGGAAATTATGCAATTGACGTGCAAGATTCATAGTGAACACAGAACTGCTTGGGGTAACTGGCTTCTGTGTGTGTGTGTGTGTGTGTGTGTGTGTGTGTGTGTGTGTGTGTGTGTGATAGCGAGACACATACACACACACACATACCAGGAAAGGAAAGGAAATAATATTATCGTCAATGTAACACCAGCATGCACCACCACCACCACCATCACCACCACCACCACCTTCACAATGCAACACACAAACCTTCTACCTACCCCCCTCCACCCCCTATGAGCTCACCCCCAGAAAACCTTCATCTTGCACTCGTTCAAGGATACCTACACACACACACAACACACACACACACACACACACACACACACACACACACACACACACACACACACACATGAAGAAATGTAAACAATAATGTGAGCAGGTTGATTCTCATAACAGATTAATGAGGAAAGAGAGGAAGGTAAAAGGGTTATCTGGTCTCCCTAAGGCTACCTCCCTTCACCTCTCATCTTTCCTTACATTCCTCGCTGTCTGTCCGTCTGTCTGTGTTTCGTGAGTAAGGACAATCATTCTGGAAGGATAATATTAGAGTTTCAGTTGTCAATAGTCTCTCTCTCTCTCTCTCTCTCTCTCTCTCTCTCTCTCTCTCTCTCTCTCTCTCTCTCTCTCTCTCTCTCTCTCTCACGAGCTCAACCCTCCTCGTTGTCCTTCCCTCCTTCCCTCTCGTTCCTACCCTCCCATCATTACCTTCTTCTCCCTCCCTCTCCCTCTCTCCCTCCTTCCCTCCAAAAGGATCTGAAACGACACTAGAACCGACGCCACGACTCCTGAAGCGTCGTGTTCTTTGTCGTCGTGGTCAGCTGGGAAGGTAGGGGATGCACAAAGGTAGAGGGGGGCTGGTGGGGGTCGTGGAGGGGTGTGGCGGGGAGTAGGGGGTTTGGAGGGTTCAAATGCAGGTGGGAGGAGGGTCTGGGCAATCCCAAACAATAGAAGGAGGGAGAGCGAAACGACCTTGGTGTATGTATTATGATGAGAGTTATGATTGTGAGTGTAGGAGGAGGTGGAGGGGGGAGGAAGGAGGACGAGATGTACTGGTTGTGTAGCAGAGAGAGAGAGAGAGAGAGAGAGAGAGAGAGAGAGAGAGAGAGAGAGAGAGAGAGAGAGAGAGAGATTGTATGGTTGTAGTATTTAGTATGGTGATATGGTAGTCTATATCCAACTGATAATGATAACACACGCACACATACACACAATGACCTTGAGTTACCACCACCACCACCACCACCACCACCACCACGGCTACTATTAAGTAAACATTATTATACTAACTAAAACATGACATGCCTTAAGACTCTTCTATCCATCCATCATTTTATCTCCACAACTGTCTTCCAATCTTTCTATTCATCTATCTACTTATCCATATGACTGTATGTATGTACTATGTATGTATGCTGTATATCTATCTGTTTACCTAT
>JAXIVD010001444.1:0-2500 GCA_036785275.1 Cancer borealis | reverse complement strand
TTACTACATATACGTATTGTGATTTGTTTATTTATTTATTTTTAACGCATAATTTTGTCGTTAAGGTATGTTACGTTTATGAGAGAGAGAGAGAGAGAGAGAGAGAGAGAGAGAGAGAGAGAGAGAGAGAGAGAGAGAGAGAGAGAGAGAGTGGGATGGGGTGGGGGGACATGAAGTAACAGCTGGTGGTGGGGTTCGGAAGAGGAGGGAGAGAGGGAAGGAGGGTCTTGCCTGGCTAAATAGGTCTTGTGTGGAGATATATAAGATGGGTCTCCTGTGCACGTGTGTGTGTGTACGTACACACGCACAAGGCAAGCTCGCCTGTGTGTGTGTGTGTGTGTCTGTGTCTGTGTGTGTGTGTGTGTGTGTGTGTGTGTGTGTGTGTGTGTGTGTGTTAATCAGTGTGAGTATGTGTAACAATATTGTATTGTGTGTGTATGTACGTGCTCGTGAACATTTTCATATCCTCATCATCTTCATCTTCTTTCTCTTCTTCTTCATCATCATCTTCTCTCTTCTTCTTCTTCTTCTTCTATTACAAATTATAATGATTTAGTCAATTTGCTTACATGCTATGATATAACTTTTTAAACGTTGATACATGAAGTGTGTGTGTGTGTGTGTGTGTGTGTGTGTGTGTGTGTGTGTGTGTGTGTGTGTGATTCCTAGCCCAACCTGTTTCCTGAATGGCCAACACGTCGCCGGCGGCACCTACACGACGGCTTTTTGCACGAGAGAGAGAGAGAGAGAGAGAGAGAGAGAGAGAGAGAGAGAGAGAGAGAGAGAGAGAGAGAGAGAGAGAGAGAGAGAGAGAGAGAGAGATATCCCAATCAACATGGCGAGAAGAGAAAGGATGTCAATGTACCACTTTTATACATTTTTTTTTCTTTGTTTCTTTTTGTCTTGTCCCTTTTTTATTTGTTTATTTGTTGTTGTTGTTATGTTACTTTCATAGTGATTGGTAGATGGAGTGAGAACGTTTTTGTATATTTATTTATTTAGGTACTATATATATGTTTTTTTTATATATATATATGAAGTACGTGGAAGCGATTATTATTATCATCAGTAGTAGTAGTAGTAGTAGTAGTAGTAGTAGTAGAAGTAGTAGTCTCACTTTTCATGGTTAAATCCTTTGCGTCATCATTTTTCATTCTTACTCTATTTTTCCATCTTTTTCCCCATCCAACATTTCACTATTATTTCACTAACGTATGTATACCTGGAAATATACAAACGAGCACACTACCGGTATAGCGGGGGTCTCTGGGAATACTCTTGACTTCACTGATATGACGTCACACAGGATGTTGGACGGCCTTTCCTGCCTCCAAATGATGTCCTGAGAAGTATATAAAAAACAATGACTTCATTAAGAAAAAAAGGTTGTGTGGTATAACGTTTAATTTTGTTTTAGTGGTGGTGGTGGTGGTGGTAGATTTCACTTTTAGATGTCACTGCTTCCCATAGATAGTGGTATAGAAAATTATTGTAGGCCTATTGAAAACGGCATAGGCCTCCTCTCGTATGTTCGTGTGTGTGTGTGTGTGTGTGTGTGTGTGTGTGTGTGTGTGTGTGTGTGTGTATGTGTGTGTGTGTGTGTGTGTGTGTGTGTGTGATAGTTGAAAGGAAGAATCGGTATTATTTCAAACAACATATTTCTTATTATTATTTCACCAGTTTCATATTTCTGTTTAATATATTTCGCCATCGAGAGAGAGAGAGAGAGAGAGAGAGAGAGAGAGAGAGAGAGAGAGAGAGAGAGAGAGAGAGAGAGAGAGATTATACACTAAGTAGATATATAAAAAAAAAAGAAATAAGCCACTCAATATATACATTTCATACATATATTTTTTTAATATCTTACCTGACCACCTGTGTCATACCTGGTGCTTATGTTTCTCTGTGTGATGAGTAAGGAGGAAACAGCGAGTCTTAACACGTGGCTGGCAGGGTGTGGAGCAGAGACGGAGGGAGGGAGGGAGGCAGGGTGAGGGGACAGCTTTAGGGTGTGACGGCGTGTTGGGATGAAGGCAAGGTGTAGGTAGGAAAGGGTGTAAGAGCCAAGAGCAAGGTGTAAAGTATGTAAATTAACGTAAGTGTAAACGGGTTGTATATAATATGATGATATAGTAACGTCGTACATCTTTCTCGTACACAAATATTCTCTCTCTCTCTCTCTCTCTCTCTCTCTCTCTCTCTCTCTCTCTCTCTCTCTCTCTCTCTCTCTCTCTCTCTCTCTCTCTCTCTCTCTCTCTCTCTCTCTCTCTCTCTCTCACCTGTACATTGTCACTCCAGCACGCCAGGTGACTCCCATCCCCCTAGTTTCCTTCTGACACCTGCTGACACCTGTCCTTGGCTACACCTGAAAGGCTCGCTGATTGGTGCTAGTTATAGTTAGGGAGCAAGGCATATTGGTTTATTTGTTTGTTTGTTTGTTTGTGTTTATTAGTGTTAGGTTTATTTGTTTTAGTGAATGTTGTGTTCTTGTTCATCTTCT
>JAXIVD010001443.1:70000-86005 GCA_036785275.1 Cancer borealis | reverse complement strand
TCTACTACTACTACTACTACTACAACTACTACTACTACTACTACTACTACTACTACTCAAATAAAAATAATGATAATAATAATGATAATAACAACAATAACGAGAACAATAACAATAGCTACATCTTCCCGTAATGCGCCTTGAATGAAACAGCTAATAATACCTCTTTACAGCACCGCCATCATTACAGTTACATACAAACCCGAGTACCACACAATGACGACCGACCCCCTACCACCATCACCACACCGTCACATCACCGCCACATCACCACCACCCTCATCATCATTACCCAGGCCTAGCGAGAATAAGCGTCTTCCACTTTTTTTTTGCTAACCTGGACTCTGACTGTGACTGACTACCGGTGACACTTTACTTTCCACCAGGTGTTCACGTGTAGAGCTGCCGTGAAGGTGTAACAGTCTTGTAACAGTCGTGCGTGCGTGTAGGGCGTGGAGGAGGTGGTGTTACAGTATATAGTGACGCTCCCCGCTCGTCACGTCACACCTCCACCTAATGCCCCTGGAAAGTGCTTAATGTCGCCTGTCTTGAGAATGTTCAGCTCAGGAAGGTGATTCATATTCCTGATTTCTGTTTTATTTTATTTTATTATTATTAGTTTATTTTTTTATTCATGTATTGGTTTAGAAAAGAGAGGATGGAGTGTAGGTGTATTCGAGGAAGTGAGGACAGCTTCCAAGTGTCCCAAGTGTCGCTACTAGCTGAGCGGGTCCAAATTTACTACATCCAGGTGAGGTGAGCGGCAGCTGCGAGACAGGAAACACGCAGCCTCAGTCCGTGTGTGGCTGTGCGTGGGATAGGACGTTGCCGCTCTCCCTCTCATCCTCCCCCCATCATGCTGACTACGCGTTGACTTGTGTTCGTTCGTGTAGCAGAGAAGAAACAGTGTCATCTACCAACTGTTGATGAGTCGTGACACTGATGGAAACTGTCGAGTGTGTGGTTGTGATTTATGATGGAATGATAAAGTGTGTTAGTGACGCTTGTGTAACATTGTGACAGTGTTGGGAGGGAAGGTTAATGAGCTAGCAGCCTCAAGTAAACACTTTGGATACCGCCAGCTTACACACCACGACTAGTCATTGTCATTATGTGGACGCTACCATGAGTAAGTATATTACGTCTTGCTGCATCGGTTCTGTATGTCACCTTCTGTTAACTTCTTTTTTTCATCCACAGTGTAATGAACAAAACCGGTTTTTTAATGTTGGTGATAGGCTGAATGTGATAGTGTTTGGACTGTGAGAAACTTACAATCCACCAGTGACCTTACAGTCGACCAATGATACAACTGAACATGACTAGTGACTTGATCACAACGCACGCAAAACAAGATTTTATTTCCTCGCTTTGTTAGGGTCCAATGCGCGTGGTGACGCACAGGTGTTGGTGACGGTGGTAAGACACGCACATGTGATACTTATCATGTTCCAGCAGGTGTTTGCCTCAGCGTCACCTCCACTGCTTGTCCACCTCGACGCGGGCCAACGTGAAACAAAATTATAACTTTATTCAACTCAGAAGTTTTAATCGAAAGTAACACGTGCCAACGCGCGTCGCCTTCCTCGTGTTTTCAGAAGGATCATGCGAGTTATTATCGCAAATCCTTTTTTGTTCAATATCTGAAAACAGTGTAGAAGTAAATCGATGTAGTATACTGACAGTTTATGTGCAGGGTCTTGTATGCACGTGCGTAACTAGACTTTGATTATGTTACCACGCACACCGGTAATCCCCGGGAAATACAAGATCATGGTGAGGTATGAGGTTTTCCCTGTTTACCCAGCAGGAGAGGCATTGCAGGTCCCTCGGTGAGTGTGTCGTGGAAGGAAACAAGGACTCTTGAGAACCGTGACGTCACGCGCTGGTGGGCGTGGGTGCAGGCGTAACGCCTCCAGCGAGGGTGTGGAGAGAGAGAGAGAGAGAGAGAGAGAGAGAGAGAGAGAGAGAGAGAGAGAGAGAGAGAGAGACTGGGCTGTGGTTTTTCACACGATGTATCTTTCCCCTTTCTCTTCCCTCCCAATTTGAGTTAGAATGAGTCACGTCCCTGAAGGTGACTCAAAGCTTGATCCCTCGATTGAATGACCAAGGAGCGTGTAGTGACAGTGGTGAATTGGCTTGTTGATGTTATTGTTGTTTTGTTGTTGTTATTCTTCCTTTTCTGCTTATCGTCGTCGTGAGTGCCTTGCTGCATCATAGTGTACAGTGCCAAGGAGGTACATCGTCAAGGTTTAGGTATGTACTGAGAATGCCTCACCCAAGGACACGCTCGCCCGTGATAACAATACTTAGAACAACATCCTGGTGCTACCTCGCCTCCTGCCCGACACACCTGGCCGACGACTTGTAATTGTCAGTCCCAGGGAGGCCCCAGGGACGGTCCTTCCTCCCTTAATAAGCGGGTCGCCCCATGCCGCAACTTGTGACGTAATCCCGCCGGGGAGATTGTGATGCGGGCGAGCATCACCTCGAGGTCATGGGGTGATGCTAGGTTGGTGGCTCCGTATAATTTAGTGATGAATTGTTTTACATCGTCTCATCACTCATGTATCGGAGAACTGAACAAGCTTTCTATTCCGTGCGTGACAGGCATCAAGTACCCCGCTGATGCAAGCTGAGACGCATGGAACCTGAGCAGAGAAATTTAATTAAGACCAAATAGTTTCTCTGCGCCATGCCAATCACATCATAGCTTTCTTTTTTTCTTCGAGTCACGGGTAGAGTCATTGACTACTCTGTTCCTGGGCTTACTAGCCATCCACCATCATGTTGCTGCAGCAGACACACCACCACATCCACCACAACGCTGCATCACTAACCCCATCCAGCACCTAATTCTCCCTCGGAAGTGCGTAGCTTCCTTCAATTAATTTGGTGCAGCGGAGTGAGCCACGCCCCAACGAGGTTCAAGTAGAGGAGCCACCGCCATCCCTTCCGCCTCCGATGCAGCCTTGGAGCAAGTCCATCAAGTCTTTCTGTGCTGTTCTATTTGTTTATAACTATTTCTGGCGACCTAGACGTCAATTCTTTGTTGTGTGTGACGTCGCCTGCAGTGTACGCGTAGCACAGCAAATACTTTGGGTCTTAATAGTCTTCTTTGTTTCACTACCTGTCTTACTTCCGCTACCTGCTAATTTGTTTCAAGGTGTACATATTGTGCCATTATATATATATATATATATATATATATATATATATATATATATATATATATATATATATATATATATATATATTGATTAATAAATTAATAAGTAGCATGATTGTATACATATAAATAAATATATGTATTATATATATAATTATATATATATATATATATATATATATATATATATATATATATATATATATATATATATATATATATATATGAGAGAGGGAGAGGGAAAGTTGAACGATTGCTCAAATTATTTGATCAAATTGTAACGTAATATTTCTTACTCGGATTAAGAAATGTTACACAACAAATTTTTGTATTGACACATCCACATGTAGTTAAGAAAAGTCTACCAAACGTGCACTTAGCCTATCAAAATCAGCATCATCAACACCACCATGATGATGATGATAATCATCATCATCATCTGTTTAATCATATTAGTACCATGATATGACGGATGCTGAGCCATGAAATGTTACAGAAAAGAAGTGACAATTACAGAACGATATAGAACACAGTATATTGATACGATTATCTTTGTGGCTTAATAGTGACGTGTGATCGAGTTGCTAGGTATCTTTTGTACGTACTTGAGGATTATATTTAGAAAAAACAACGACGAGTTCTCATTTTATCAAATCTTGTAGACATTACGGGAATTAATATTATAACCTAGTAGTTTAATAGACTAGCAAGGCAACATACAATGGCTTCTTATAGCAGAGTTGAGGAAGTGCTTGGGCGCTTGTTACTGTTCGGTTTCATTGCCTGGGAAATGTATGTGTACCCAATCTAGAAGTTCAAAATGCCTACATAACTTTATCGTAGGTTTATGTCTGTTCGATGACACACGTGGATATTTTGTAATGACGATGACACAGGTAGGAGAGTGGTAATCATTCCATTATGCGATTATCATAAAAAAATTGTTATACCTTATTCGAGCAAAGAAAATAAGATTAATCATAATGCTTATACAAAAAAATAACATGAATTGTATATATATTTATAAAAAAAAAAAAAAAGGCATAGTTGTTCATCTAGTCCACTGCAGCACTAGATCATTTCTCGTATGAAAACACGTCAGGAAACACTCGCCAGGTGTGACGAGGTGACGCCAGGGTTGACGAGGAGTGCAATGATAGAGTGGCATGGCTGTGGCGCCTCCATCACAATACGACCCGCAAGGTGATAAACATTCCCCTGCTAGATACACCAGGAATTTAAGAGCTAATGATGTGTTCCAGCATGTGTCCAGCCACGTGGTGGAGGCCACACACACACACACACACACACACACACACACACACACACACACACACACACACACACACACACACACACACACACACACAAAATCAACCAGTAAATAAGGGTAATGCGCATTGAATTATTACTGTTCCGTTATCCAGTAAAAAGTAAATTGTTAAAGCATCAAGGTCTCGCTCCATCCCCTGCCAGGTGAGGGTGGTAGCGTGACGCTGGGTGCCGAGGCTACATGTGTGTGTGGGAGGCTGGACGCGGGGGCGGGAACACGAGCGTGGGGCTTACTTAGCAGGGTGTGGTGGACAGGGCTATAGGAGCAGTAATGGTGATGGTGATAGTAACTGTAAGACTAGTAATGGTGGTGGTAGGTATAATGATGACGACAGACTTGTCATCATAACCACCAATAGTTGTAGTGATGATTGTGGTGGTGACAGTAGTGATGACTTGTGGTCATCTTCCATATACGTTGAGGAAGGTAGTACATGTTGGTAACCATGATTACTCGTAAGGAATGAAACCTAGTGGTGGGATGATGTCAGAAAGTATTATTATTATTTTTTTTTATTGTTATTATTACAATGTATATTATTATTTTTGTTGTTATTATTTTTTATTGTTGATATGACTAATAGTATTAGTTGATAAAGAAGAGGAAACTAATATTGTCCATAACAGTAGCGTTTAGGCATTTATCTAATTTGATCTATTTACTAACAATCCATATATGTGTTTAGGCATCAATTCACTTCATCATTGAGTTCATCTGCCACGCCTGTATCACACCAACTCTCAGACAGGATTATCAAGAACAGCTTCGTTTATACACCTATTCAATTCAATTCACTTATCTATCTGCATTGATATTATCTTTATTCATCTATTCACGTCCTTTTGTATTCATGTGGCTCTTCTGTTACCAACGGCCATAGAGACACTTGTTTTCCTGTTTATGTTGCAGATGTATCCTTTATTGTTTACTTTAATTTGATGAAAGTTTTAATGTAAATTCATATATTTATAGAATTGAGAAAATTCCTTAAACTTTAATGTGTTGAGAGTGTGAAATTATAAATCCTTCATGAAATTTGTGTTGAGGAAGAAGTTAAATTTCCTCTAGTTAATATTCAATTCACAAGAGGTCATAACGAACAGCCAGCCTTATCTCTCTCTCTCTCTCTCTCTCTCTCTCTCTCTCTCTCTCTCTCTCTCTCTCTCTCTCTCTCTCTCTCTCTCTCTCTCTCTCTCTCTCTCTCTCTCTCTCTCTCTCTCTCTCTCCTCTCTCTCTCTCTCTCTCTCTCTCTCTCTCTCTCACACACACACACACACACACACACACACACACACACACACACACACACACACACACACACACACACACACGTACACCCACACACGCACATAAACGCGGCATTACCTACAAACACCATCACAGCGGGTCGTAACGTTAATTAAAGTACAATACGCCATTCGTTACTCGTGCATTTTGGGACTACCACTTACAGCACACTGGTGCGCTGGCCGCTGAGTGCCAGAAAATGTGATTTCCACGGGATCAGCACCTCTTGCTTGGCCCTACCGACGCAGGTTCACCACACACACACACACACACACCACACACACACACACACACACACACACACACACACACACACACACACACACACATGTATATTTGCTTCCTTCTTGGTGATATGAAACCCTCCCTCTTCCTTCTTCCTCCTTCCCCCAAACACATACTTATTCCAGCCTTGGGAACATCTCCTATGCTATATTTTCTTACGTCGCATACCGCCAGCCAGGATGACGCATCATAAGTCTGGCTGTCACATAATCATATTGCAACACGGGGCAAGCTACTTTCCAGGAAATGTCGCAAGCAAGCTGGAAATGACGTGGTGCTAGAAAGTTATGTTTGCATGGACGAAAGAGACTGAGGTGAATGTCATACGATATCAACGAAACACTCAGCCAAGTCATGTTACTGGAGAGGAATTTTGTTGTTTAGTTTAGGGATGACTGGCTGATGGTGGTGGTGTAAAGGCAAGGACATGTAGAAAAAAGAAAGAAAATAAAAAGAGTGGGTGTACTACCTCTCTCTCTCTCTCTCTCTCTCTCTCTCTCTCTCTCTCTCTCTCTCTCTCTCTCTCTCTCTCTCTCTCTCTCTCTCTCTCTCTCTCTCTCTCTCTCTCTCTCTCTCTCTCTCTCTCTTTCTCTCTCTCTCTCTCTCTCTTCTTTTTCTTCCTCTTTCTCTCTCCATTGGGTGCCGGAAGTGGCCAGAGGGAGGCAAGGTCAGACCCACAAGCATCCAATGTTCCCGTCCCACGCTGGTTCAAGTATATAAACAAGATTAAATGAAGTTCAAATAGTTTTCCGACTTTTTTTTTTCTCTCTCTCTATCCCTTTTCCGGGGCAGGACTTTCATCCCACTCGTCTCTTCCTGTTCCTTCCTCTCACTCACTTCCGCTTCCACCGAGTAAAAGTAAGAGGAAGAGAGAGAGAGGGAGACTAAAAAAAAGTAAAGACGGGTATCAGTGGGTGGAGTTTCGCCTTCACTACCACTTTTATTTTCCGTTGTGATTATAATATCCAGTTCTGTCGCATATTATTATTATTATTATTGTTTTTATTATTATTATTATTATTATTATTATTATTATTATTATTATTATTATTATTGCTAGTAGTGGTAGTAATAGTGGTAATAGTATTGTGTCATTATTATTATTATCTAAACTACAATTTATTTTTTCAAGGGAGAATTTGATATATTAGTTTTCCTCTTTTCAAGTTAACTGAAGCATAACAAGGACGCACGTGATATCAACTCTAACTGGTGTTGTATGAGAGAGTGAGTGGGTGTGGATGGGTGGGTGGGTGGGGGAGCACAGCAGGCTTGTTGTGTCCGGTTGGGCGTCGTTTTCGCGGCAACGGGAGTTCGCGCCAAAAGTTTAGTCGACTTTTTGCCAAGTGATTGAGTGCGGCGCGGCGATCAGCGTCACTCCCTCCCTGGACACGATGACCGTAACAGTGATTGGTGATGGAAAGACACAAAAACGTACTACACTCACTTTATCATCGCAATCGAACCAGACAGAGAACAATTTCAAGTGAGAAATGAAAGCGTTGACGAAAACACATGACTGCCAATGGAAACAGATGGTGGTTGTACGCGGGAACTTGTGGAACTTTTCAATCAGTCGGTAATGTAATGTGATAGGAACAGTTAACTCGCACTGATCTAGAACGTGGTGGTGAGATTCATTATTGTTCCTCATCCTCAATTTCTCACTCAAAGACTATAGTATATAACTTTCAACTTTCAATTATTGTTTAGCTTTAGACATCAATTCTCATCTGGCGTGATTGTTCGCAGGATTTTCACTTATAGCCAATTCAATGTCGTCTGCAGCAGTTGTTATTATCAAGATTTTGCTCTCCTTTCTTCTTTAGTTTTTTTTTTTTTTTTTTCAAGAGACTTCAATACTAAGAAAGCAATAATCCGTAGTTAAACCCATAGATAGACACACACACACACACACACACACACACACACACACACACACACACACACACACACACACACACACACACACACACACACACACACACACTTCCACACATACACACACCTTGAGACTTCATGCAACACAGAGAGTAGCCTTGAGTGCCGCGTCAGGCTCCAGTGCACCAGTCGCGGCTCAACGGTGGGACCTCAACCACCAGGATGAGGAGGAGGCAGAAAAAGGGAACTCAGGGCCACCTACACACCTGTCCTAAAACCACATTATATAACGTGCTGGTTTTGCTTTAGTTTTTGTCCCTAACGTATATGTAATGGCTTAAAGGGTTGAACAAGTGTGATATTTCCGTGATTTTCTGTTTTGTTTGACTGGCGTTAATGTGTGTGTATGATTGCACGCATTTTCTTTTGGAGTTGTGTATAGCAAGAGGTGTTTTGGCGCGTCGGTAAGGTGAGGTGCTCGTGTAGCAGCGTAATGTTGTGGGATGGCATGTGTTGCTTGCCGGAGGACAGCAGCTGTGGCGATGCCGAGCGGAACTGTCTGTCTCGTGAGCCACCCTTTGTTCTCCCCTCACCTTTCTCTCTTTCTCACACACTCTCTCTCTCTCTCTCTCTCTCTCTCTCTCTCTCTCTCTCTCTCTCTCTCTCTCTCTCTCTCTCTCTCTCTCTCTCTCTCTCTCTCTCAGTTTTCGTTAAGTAGCACTGCATTATGATTTATTGAAACCAGTATTTGTTAGTCGACAATACTACTTTCCGTGCTGTGTCGCGCGTTGTTTTTCCTAAGTGATGCGTTTTGGTGCGGGGCCAAGGCGAATCCTCTTAGACATTTCCGGTGATTTAGAATCGGTTAAATGTGGACGTTGTATTCACACTACCGCAATGTAGCTGAACCCTAAGCAACATATATACTCTCTCTTTCTCTTTTTTTTTTTTTTATCTCTCCCTCCCTTTAAAACAAGGAAGTTTAAGGCGATTCGAATACAATCTCGACGCTCTTTATCGACGTCAGGAGTCAAGGTTGAGCTTCCTGACACATCCCTTGAGTAGCCTTCACCGGCGATGCTGCACGTGCTTACCAGATCGTTAGTTCCTGCTTCCTGACCGCCTCGCCGCCTCATCCGTAGTCCAGTAGGCCGTAAAAGGTCTAGTTGGCGACCTGCGACTCCTTCTTCTCCGGAGCGTATCTCAAGGTCATTAAAGTTACCAGAGAGTTGTTTGTCAGGCGAAGATGTCAACGCTCAGATTGCAATGGCGTAAGTTGTATATCATATTTCTACGTGCAAAGACAGCTTTTCCTTTAAGGTTTTAGTTTTAAGGTAAAAAGAAATGCGCTGTAAAGTCTTGTCAGCCTTCACTGTGATGCTGGGGAGAAGGATGCCAGCGAGCCAGTGGCCTGCTGGGTGACGTCATCGGGGCGGGAAGCACTTATTCACGCTGGAGCCTTGCCTCGCATCCACCCCTCCTTCCTTCTTCCTTTGTTTGCTCTCCTCTTAAGGTTGTTCGTTTCTGCCCATATTTACCTGTTCTACATTACACCTTGGCTCCACGGATATCCTGTATTTATCTGTAAATTCTGTATCGTGTAGTCCAGTATTACGTGCGTCTTGAGCGGCATTAGTCTCCATTGTGCCTCTGTTGCCATTTCGTGCTCAGGGTATTTCGTCACCTTGCCCCAGTCTACACGCCCATCCTTCCGCATCTCTTCCTTCAGCACGGTGGCGACTCCGACACCGGGGATCGGGTGCCAGGACATGTTTCTGATTACAGCACCTTGTTCGTAACGACTTCCTGCTTCCTCTTCCTATTACTTTTTTTTCTTCTTCGTCTTCGATCCTGTGGAGGTGTAGTGGGGGTGGGGATAGAACAGGATGCGTTGGTAAGATAGTTACCATATATGGATACTTCAGACTGGGATGGGTGTGGTGTTTGCTGGTAAGAAAAAAGAAAAATAACATAGAACCATGAACAACCAGGTTAAGTGTTCCGTGTTTACGTATGCAAAACTTGGCTCATATGTTGCTTGATATTGTTATCCCAAAACGAAGAGTGCCCCGTATAAATAATGTAAAATTTAATATTGCAGTCAGCTTGTAGCATTAATTTCATATTAAATCGCTTCCTAGTACCTTGAAATGCATACACCAAGCTGGGGATTTGAAACATTTTCCTGCTTTTTATTTATTTATTTATTTTATTTACGTTCTCTTTTATTTTGCTGGAAATTGCTACTGCTTACAGAAGAGCACAAACTAATGTTAGTGTTATCTTCCTTTTACCAATGAAACAAAGCATCTCCCAGTTTTCGTTATGATTTTCTTTTCTTTTTATGAAAGCCATTAGGTTTTTTACATCCTAAGGTAGACTACCAAAATCCCACCACCGTCGTAAAATGAATTATTGATGTTGCAATAACATAATGGGGGCGCGTCGTCATTCATGTGATAGGGGAAACACCTGCAGGTTTGAATCACGCATGCGGGCATCAGAATATTCATGTGATATATGAAAGCAAGGAAGATATATTTATTATTCTTACAGTGAATGAGACAAGGACTCACAGGAATGGGTTCAAAGTAGATAAGCACATTTAAGAAAACACAAACTGAGTAGTAGATCAGTTCAAATTTGCCGTTAAGTACAATGAATGTACATTCATTACTCACGCTTCGCCGTAACAAAGGCAGCTGCGTGCAACTGATGAGGATGAATCATCGTGCGAAGCGACTCGACTCAAAGCAGGCAAGCGACGAGAAGTGTTGGAATAATTGGTGTGAAATCTGTCAGGTGACCAAGTCTTTGTAAATTAAAAAGAGTATATATTACAGATTACACTTAGCAAAGGTTTGCCATGATGGTGTATACAGACCTCATCAGTACACTTAGCAAGTAATTAAACCATTGAAGCGTCTGCTGACTCAAGCTTTTTTTTCCTGGCTCGAGGATTTGACAGCAGAATAGTCAGTAATGAAGCGACGGAGGTGAGTGGAGGCATCAGGAGTGTGTGGTGTGCGTGCAAGGTGTTCTGTTGTCACACCACTATTACTGTGATACCGCTTACCCACCGCCTCTGTACTGTACAGCTGCACGACTTGTCTGTACTTCCAACAATTAACATCCATCCATCACTCAGATATGTGCGTGAAGAAGCGAAAGCCGTGTTAGCATGTGACTGGAGGAGCCGTGGTGGTAAGGTGCTGCCATCCATAGACATGCGTGGCTATTGTGAATATCATTGTGTTCGTGTGTGGGTGTCACTTGTGAAAGTACGTACAGGTATTCAGGCACAAGGATGCACGCACACACGCACCTTGCTTTCTCATATATATTATATACACACACACACATACACACCCACACACACACACACACACACACACACACACACACACACACACACACACACACACACACACACACACACACACACACACACACACATACGCACACACACACACACATATATATATATATATATATATATATATATATATATATATATATATATATATATATATATATATATATATATGTGTGTGTGTGTGTGTGTGTGTGTATATTTTTTTTTTTCTTTTTGTGTTGGTGGGTATTGTTTCTTTCACAGAGAAGGTCGGTATAATCGAGGCCATGTTTGGTGTCTTTCTCATTAACTTAACTTGTAAGCTGATTTATATTCTACATGAAAGCCGCTTAACTAGGAACTGTCCTTGCCTCCCCATTATCCCACGTGTCCGCAGTCCATTTCCGAAATCCGTAGAGGCAGTTCATAGTATTGCCTTGTATTGACCGTCGCCACGCAGCTGTGAGGTTGTGTGAAGTGTTTGGGAGTAGCTTTGAGGAAAGGTGTTGACAGTCTTACTCGAGGCTCCTTTACAGACATCATAATGTGCTGACTGTCTGATGATGTCTGTGACTTGCAATAGCCGCTTTCCAAATTATATCACTCAAATTCTTGGCAGGTTAAGGTTGGATAATGAGCTGTTTTATTGTTACAAACGCAATACTTATATGTCCTTTCAAGTAGTGAGCAGCTGCATTATGGATCATTGTTGCCTTGAGATCTTTCCCAGTGTCTGTGCTTGATATTCAGTTGTGATTGTTTTTGTATTGGTCAGCCTGAGCACGTGGGCGGACAGGGTGTTCGTGTGCTGCACTGGAACATCTTCGCTAGGACACATTACCATGGCCAAGGCGTCACCTCGATACCCTCACACCTCGCACAACTAATTTAACTACAACTATATTCGTTAATGGAAATCGTGTTTTTCTCCTTTTTTATTCATGGGGAGGCAATTAGCAGGCTTTTTTTTTTACATACCCTCCTATATTTTCCTAAACTTTTTGTACCCTTAACTTACCTCATTACTCATGTAAAAATGAAAATGTATATTATAATTAATTCCCACCAGCATCCGTCGGAGTGGAATACGTTAAGAAGGGAGCATGGTGGGCGGCAGAATGTTCACTACTGTATTGCAGATCACTAGATATTTCTTGTGTTGCTTCTGGATTTTTTATGTTTTACTTTGACTGTCCTTGATATTTCCTTGAATTTATTTTTTCCTATGTTTCGTTTATGGAGTTGATGATCACAATTGGAGGTCACGTTTGCGGATGTGTTTACTTTAAATGAACTTCCGCACTAAGCTATCATTGTCATGACGGTTTATGTTCATGTTCCACAGTTGTTAGGTGCGTTGTGATGTCTTCATTACGTCCTTATATAATGTATGTATTGTCAGGGACGCGTTTCTCTCATTTGTATCACATGACCTTTTATTCTTATTCGATTTCCACTCTCATGTTCTTGAATACTCTGCTGTGCATCGTCTTCATCATTGTAAATTATATACAGAAAAACAAGGCACTGATCTGCTTTTATTTTTCGTAGTCAAGTATTACTCTTCTATTTTGGTTAACTTGTTTTTGATCAACTTTTGTATATAGTGATATAATGAACGCTACTATAAACGGGCCACCGGACTTTTCAATTTGCTTTTATGTTTGTTCGTCCAACCACACCATTTTATCGCGATCATTGTTGTCTGTTCGAGAGCTTCCTGTCAAAAATTATTCCTGCATGTCATCAATAAATCCACTCCTGCTTGATTGATAATAAAAAAAAAGGTCAACAACTGTTACTTTAAGGGGGGCCATCCCCGGAAACCACTAGGGCTCATATTTCGCTTATGGTTCATCCAATTGCTTTGAAATTTTAATATGTTGTTTGCTGGTGTAAATGTATGCTATGCTGTAGATTTCATCGAATTTGGGTGAATGGTAGGGGCGACTCACACAAAACGTGTTTTTCTTTTTTTAATTTCAGACTTTATTTTTCAGTTAATTGCTTTTTAAAAAAAATTACCATAAAAATTGTGTTTATGTATCTACATTTTGTAGGGATTAGTTTTTCTATTTTTTGTTTTGTCTTTGAAGGAAAAAATAAAAAAAATGTTGTCACATTTTTTTTAGCACTCCTGAATCCCGTTTTCTTTTGACATTTTGAAAAATCTAATTCCACAAAAAATTGTATTTTAGTTATAGTTTAAAATGATACCTAACAAAAGTCGATCAGAGTTTTTACCGATTTTGTGAAATTTTTTGAAGTGTTAAAAACAACTTTTCGAGATATTGGCTCCTACAGTTTTTTTTCCATTTCGTCCTTGTCCTTCCATTTGTATTCATTTGATTGGCATGAAATTTTCACATATGATTGTGTATACATTGTTGACTTACTGGAGAATGATAAGGCATCTGGTTGCCCTCTCTAAGAAATTAATTACTCAAAAGGTGAGGGTGTCAGAAGGCGCCACCTTCCTCATTGTCGTCAGATTTTATCAAAATCTTCCAGTTTCGTACGTGTCATCCTTCTTCTCTTTTCTTCTTTGTCTTAGGTGTTGCATGCCTTGATCTTTCCTTATCGTCATCTTGCAAGGACGTATTTCACTGAAGGCTAAAGTAGCGAAACAAAGTGCAGCGTACCAGCCCTGGCTCCAAGGCTTATCAGTGGAGCCAGGATGGAGATACTCACTCACGCTCTGCGGGAAATGGATACCAAATGTCGAAATTTATGAAAGAAAACATTATTTTAATTATAATTCTACGTAAATACAAGTATTGAATGATACCGCATTTTTTGGCGCGCGAGTCAGACTATGACGCAACAGTGCGGGTCATTTTAAAATGGCTTCCGGGGGAAGGGTATTTAATTTTTGGAAAAATAATTTCACCAAGTGATAATTTACGATATCAATGACAGGATGAGCGAATAAAACGCGTATTCTATATTTAAAAAATAATCGTGAAAAATTCCACCTTAAATCGGCTTTTATCATAATGTTTTCGGATTCTTGCGAGAATTCTATCAAAGATTTCTAATATGCATAACATAACTGCTTCTAGAAATATTCACTTTATAGCTTTTGCTTACTTGTTTATCTGTTTATCTTATTCAATTTTTTTCTTTATTTATTAATTTATTTTACACACACACACACACACACACACACACACACACACACACACACACACACACACACACACACACACACACACACACACACACACACACATATATATATATATATATATATATATATATATATATATATATATATATATATATATATATATATAGAGAGAGAGAGAGAGAGAGAGAGAGAGAGAGAGAGAGAGAGAGAGATAGAGAAACGTACAAGGCTAACCAAGAAGATATTCTAAGAATCCTGCGGTTGTGTTCTAACGACGCATATCCGTTGGAAAAAAATACTAATATCAGCTCAACGCTTACTAGCACCTTCCCACTACATTAACACTCGTGGCCTTCAGAAACTACCCAAACACACAGTTTTTGCTTCAGTGAGATCATTATCTTTATTTTATTTATGTGCATGTGTTGTCAAGTTTGTGTTGCCGAGTTAGCGTGTTCACGTCGTTTAACTCTGCAAATCGATAAAGGCTATGCTAATTTTGTTACTTCCTCTAAATGTATAATGAAACAGTGACCGTGTGTGTGTGTGTGTGTGTGTGTGTGTGTGTGTGTGTGTGTGTGTGTGTGTGTGTGTGTGTGTGTGTTCTACTACGTATGTGTCGCCACGCAGGGACACACCACTGCCTGGACTCTGGAGTACCTTTGGCTTGAGTGAATGGTAATCCGGTCCTTCGCTGCATTACAAAATGCATCAATAGTTTACCTAAGGTGTTAGCTAAGAGGTGTGAATACTTCATAGCAATAATGATGGTGTAGTATGGTGTAGTAGTAGTAGTAGTAATAGTAGTAGACCATTTTGCTTTGTTTTGTTTTTACGAAAATAATTGGGGTTTTTTGTGTATTTTTGTGTGGTTCAGATTCGTAGTTTGGACGCCTGTACAGTGAAGGTTTTTAAAGACCCGCAATACATAATGACTGGGCAGGAATGGCTTCCCTCCCCCACCCCCCACCCGAGCTGCTATGCCTTGGCTCGCGTCACTGTGCTTATGAATATATATATTTACATTTACATTATCAAATCAATCCAACAATACACAACCTAAGCTACCGTAAAGTCATGATTTGAAAGCGTGTCCAGCGGAATCTGTAAACTAGTGTGACTGTCGCTGTTGCTACCGAGTCTGGCGCACAACATATGACTCCTCGTAAGGTAGGGAACACAAGCTTGTATGCGTGTCTCCTTAATCAATAATGTACACAGTACCTGCCTCCGTATAACGATGGTTGTTCCTTACTTACTGAAAGGTGAAGCACGTTGGGTTGGTGTGATGTTTTGATGTAAGTGTGTGGACACCTTGGAGGGTTAACAGGAAGCACCACTTAAGGAGCCTCCAGGGGTCACATGTCAGCATCTCGCCTCGTAGCTGATCGTTTAGGTCGAATATGCTGCATCATATAACAGCTTTAAGTGGAAATCCTTCAGAGCACGTCTTTAATGTGTACAGTGTTCAGGCATAGCACAGGAGAGAGGGAGGGAGGAAGGGGCGTCTGGGCTGCAGTTTGGCTCGGCTTGGGAAAATTAATGGGCCCGGGAGTTGCTAGGAA
>JAXIVD010001443.1:60000-65000 GCA_036785275.1 Cancer borealis | reverse complement strand
ACGTCAACTCACAGATTGATTCACCCAAGGTAAGGCTGTCCCATACACACATTGAACACTGTTTTAGACAATGAGGAACATCACAGAAAGGAAAAAAAAGTTTCGACTTTCGCATCTTACAAATGTTTGTGGTGGTGACGTGAAACTGACATTAAATGGAGTTTATACGTTATTCACTCATTATTCTTGCCAAATACCATGAAATTATTATTTTTCCTTCTAATCATCATGTTTTACCACATAATTCTGGCGTCAGCTTATTGTGTGCGTTCTAGGCATGCCAAGTTGTGGTAGATCGTAGGTGGATGTAATTATTATCAAACTAATCAAAGTGAATATTTTACAAAGATCGACAAGACTAAAAGTGGAGTAAAGCGAGTTCTTGTTTACTTTAACATATTATTTTTTTCTTTTTTCTGAAGACTTTCACAGCTGACTTTAGTTTACCCTGATTTAGTGTCGTGAGGACATTTTTAGAAAAGGCTCCACGCTGAACTGCCCAATTGTTCGCCTTACATGTAGTCCTTAATGCATCTATGAACACTTTAATGAGTGCCGATCCCTACTCTACACACACCTCCGATATTAAGGTAAATTATAAGAACAAGAGCTCCACGCTCAGCAATGTTGGTTCTACGTATTATACTCGATCATAACACATGTGAAAATTTTATTGAATGTTGATCCATACTTTATATTAAATTGCCATTGATTTGGTTATTTATTCGCAAAGAGACAACTCACGTATCTTCTTCATAGAGCCAACAATTAAGCTTGGAGATCTGTTGGGAACCGGATTTTTTGAGTGGAGGAACATACGTAAGAAATAAATGGCCCCATCAGAAATCCCTAAACTATGAATATTTTCTTACGATTAAGGAAACTTATTTTTTTCAATATTTAATTACCAAATTTAAAACCGAAAAAATAACCTTTTCTAACCTAACCAAACTTTTTAAATTACTCTCTCCCCCTCTTCCAACTGGCCATCCAACAGTTCCAGTGCACACGTTCATGAAAAAAGATAGATCCAACCTTTAGTAACCTAACCTAACCTGAATGCAGTAAACACACACACACACACACACACACACACACACACACACACACACACACACACACACACACACACACACACACACACACACGCAATACATATATCTACATGTATCTACGTTTATGCAGCTGTGTATTAGGAAACACCATGATTGTAAGAAAGCATGGTACATAATAACTAGAGAACATGTTATCAATGTGCAGTATATCAGAAAATAATGAATGGTAAGGACTCATAGTAGAGGAAGGTCAAAACGATTAACAGATCTTGATTTTATAGTCTTTCTACTAAAATCATATCTGTAAATCTCATGAATATTCAATTATATATATATATATATATATATATATATATATATATATATATATATATATATATATATATATATATATATATATATGATGTATAGCAGAGATTATCCTTACTGCATTTGCTTCCATTTGTTGTATTATATAGGATATGTATGATCATCTTTTCATATCTAGTTATAACAGTTGCTTGTTTGCAGAATAACTTGTGTTTGGCCAGTCGCCAAGCGTGTCATAATTTAGGTTCTTGCATGTGAAATTATTGTAGGAGAACAAAAATTATGTAGCTTTGTTACTAAATACTAATTTATGTACACATATGTTACTCTATTAACAATATTTTTATATGTATTAGCTATAGCTTTTTCAACACCTCTGTCAACCGATACAAAGAGCAATATACTCCTAGCCAAATTTGCTTCACTCCTGTTTTTAACAAGTTTTCTAGTTCATGGAAGAGGTGCTGATGTGACGAGACTTACCGCAAGTAATTTCATTAGCAGAAAACAAACAATTATATAGTTGTGCTACAAGAAAAATTAGCAGTTTTACAATTCATTACATAGATAATTTTATATCACTGTACCTTTTTTTTCCTGTAGATGTACTGTATTTTGGACAGGGTATGTACAGAGTTTATGCATCTTTATCTAGATAATATCTGAATACTGAAGTTTAGCAACTGTTACTAGTTTCCCCATAGTTTTGCATGAATTAATTTACACATGAAGGACTCTATGTCATGCTAGGCTGGGATTGAAAGTTACTTGAATTATGCTTATGTGAAGTAACTAAGAAACTTCAGGCTTTCTTTATATTGCTTTCCAGCTATAGTCTGCAGTAATGCACGATTTGTATTTTTATGTGTAGGGTTGTCTTTTGGGGGAGAACTTTACACAGCGATACTGTGAGGCTTCAAACTTTGAAGGCATCTTACCAGAGTATACATTTACTTATTATGTGTAAGTCTTTTATGCATTATTCGAAAGACTCATACTTTCATAACTTTTCAGCATAACATTTGCATGTATGTTTTCTTATGTAACTCATTGGCTCTTGGGATCTTTCACTGTGTGGCAATTTGGGCAATTTGGGCGGTGAAGGGCACAGGTGGTCAGGCCTCTCAGTCACCTCAGGGAGAGCAGGTGCCACAAGTCCTGATACATCTTAGAAGCCTCAAGCCTTCTTTGCCTAAGGGTCTAGGAAAGAGCATTCAAAAGAGCCTCCCATCCATGCCCAAGATTGCCCCTATGAACCTTCCCAACATTAGCCAGTTCATCACTAAGCGTGAGTGGGATGAGGCACCTCCTCTTCCTGCTTGTAGGACCTTACCACTGCCAGAAACTAGTGCATAGGAATTATGATACAGTTACAGAATACAAGAACAAATAAATATGGTCCATTGATAGTATGCAGTAGACAAAAGCAGCTTAACAATGTAATATTGTCCCATCCCCAATAACAATCATAAGTTTGGTATACACACACACACACACACACACACACACACACACACACACACACACACACACACACACACACACACACACATTCTCTCTCTCTCTCTCTCTCTCTCTCTCTCTCTCTCTCTCTCTCTCTCTCTCTCTCTCTCTCTCTCTCTCTCTCTCTCTCTCTCTCTCTCTCTCTCTCTCTCTC
Organism: Cancer borealis; assembly: GCA_036785275.1. NCBI lineage: Eukaryota > Metazoa > Arthropoda > Malacostraca > Decapoda > Cancridae > Cancer > Cancer borealis. Next base: position 61,979 of record JAXIVD010001443.1, on the reverse strand, counting down.
TCTCTCTCTCTCTCTCTCTCTTTTAGGGATTTGAATCCTGTACATTTTGGTTTGGGTTGTGAGCCGAGCACGTTATCTGTACACCATCGGGCCGCAATATATATATATATATATATATATATATATATATATATATATATATATATATATATATATATATATATATATATATATATATGAATATATATATATATATATATATATATATATATATATATATATGAATATATATATATATATATATATATATATATATATATATATATATATATATATATATATTCATATATATATTTATATATGTATATATACACTATTGTAATTGGTATTTTTGGAAACAGGTTGCTAGATCTTGAAATGTAACACTTGAATTTATTCAGTGTTACTTTGTTTGTATTGGTTTCTTATGTAATTTGTATGTCTTTTCTTGTATGTCATTGTAAATGCGTTTGACATAGTAGCAAGACATAATCATGCATTGATTTTGTTGTATCAGAGGTTAGTTTCAGGATTAGTTTGCCTTTGATCATGCTCCATGACTGATAGAATGTAGAGTTTTTATTTCATACTGTGTTCCCACTTCATAAGATATTGATGTTAGGATGCATTAAATACAATAAATTGTGGTTTTGAAAAGTGAAGATATATAAATCTCGTGCATTGATTTTTCTGTAATGGTATTGGGTAATAAATAACAAATGTTACCAAACACTTATGTATGCATGTGCCTGTGTGTGTGTGTGTGTGTGTGTGTGTGTGTGTGTGTGTGTATCTACAATAGAAACTTGCATGTGCAATATTGGCAAGTTTGACAAGCTGTGTAATGGTTTGTGGAGCTTAAGTGTAGCAGGAGAGTGCCACCAAAAGGGAATTGTCAAAAAGTTCAATCTTAGAATCTACTGATAGTCACCAGCATATTCAAGTAATAATGTATGTACTCTATTCAGTGTACTCAAATTATATCATACATAAAATAAATGGAAGTGTGGCTCTATATTACATAACCCTAGTATGGATCTCATGAAAGCTGATGAACTTGTCATAATCTTCAACTCAAGAAAATATTTTTATAATTTAGAAAAAAATATCAATATGAAGTGGGAAATACAGTGATTTAGTGTTTTTAGCCATTGTATTACAGTATGGTAATTAGAAGACTGAAAATTTAAGTTTTAATTTCCTTGACTTGACAATGTAATTGAGTAGCTTACATATATGCAGTCCTTCGGAAAATTGACTCCACTTCATATTGTACGTATTATTTTTTCCTATTGTAACTTCAAATCATCAAATTTCAGGTGTAAATTAAAGTTGTCCATTTTATTTCTACACCAAGATAAAATGTTACTTAATTACTTAATTCATCTCTTGTATTATGATGGTTTATCTAACAAAATTATTCGTATATTTCAGGGGAGTCCAGAGGATCTAATCAGTCTGGACAATGACTCCTTCTTGAATAGTTTGGAGTCTATGACTATCCAGAATTTGTGGACTGACAATATTCGCCACACTAAGTTGTAGCCCCTCGCCTGTCCATATACTTCCTGTGCTTCTCAAAGAGGGAAGAAAAATCATAAAAGGTAAACTTCAGACAAGTTTTCTATGATTCTATGTTACAGAACTAGATTTTTTTTTTTTTTTTTTTTTTTTTTTTTTTTTTTTTTTTTTTTTTTTTTTTTTTTTTTTTTTTTTTTTTTTTTTTTTAATGTTATCCAGCTTACCTATGGAAGCATGGATAGAGGCTATGCGATGCTGAAGATGATCTCTAGTTGGTCAGTGCTGTATATGATCATGAATAAGGTGTTTTTCACAACTGGTCGTGAACTTGAGTCATATTCCTGACTAATAGGGATGCATGCAAGTTCTAGGGTCTTGAAATAATCTATTTCCATAGTTTTGTGAAAATTTTTATGTAAAGTGAATTCTGCAGTATTTTTCCTAAAGCAATAGGATACTCTAATGAAACCGGGATTTTT